>JAJTUP010000142.1:0-97979 GCA_021399435.1 Diaporthe sp. PMI_573
CTGCAACACATCGCCAACTCGGCTGGTCGCTGGACATTCGCATTTCCTGTTCAACGGTTTTGCGAATCATTGCCGGTGTAGCGTCTCCAATGTGATCCTCGGGCACCCTGGATGTGTCCACTGTGCAGAACACCGGCTTTGGAGTCGCCGATCGGGCCGTAGATGGAGATTGGATGGGAGTACTAACGGGTGTCATTCTGGCCGCGTCTGCATATGTCCGGCCCGGCGATCGTGGTGCCTGAGCCTTACTCAGTGTATCCAGCTGTAGTCGGGTCTGCTCCAGCTTGTCGCAAACCTGGGTAAGCTGCTGTCGGACTTGCGATAATTCTTGTGCCATCTGGGCCGTAGTCCTAGTAACTTCCTCAGCCATGCGGTCCCTAAGCTTAGCAAACTCGAGCTGAAATTCCGCCTTCATCGATTCCATTCTCTTATTGAAATCTTGTTCCAGGAGTCGTTTTAGGCTCTGGGCAACCTCGCTCATGCTACCAGCTGCCTTAGGCGCGGCCCGTTTCTTAGCTCGGGTATGACTCGGAGTTCCCTCACTGCTCTCCTCTTCCTGCCATTCCATAGCACCTTTTTGCTGCTTGGATTCCAACGCCCTCGTCGTTCTGGTCCTTTTACGCAGGGGACGATGACATCCCCCGCCCGGAACATCCTGTTCGCCTTCCATGACGACAATGACGTCTGATGCGGGGTTCGCAACACCAGACATCCACCAGTGGCCAGAATCTCCGCCAAGCGGCCACCAGGTATTTCAAAGGTTGTAAAGAAGATAAAATATTTAGATTCGAGATCCGAAACCAAATCGTCTGAGGGATCTGAGTCTGAGGGGGTGTGTCAGATGTGACGGGTGCTTTGGGTTAGGTGCCTGAGGCATCAATGGTTGAATCATGACAAAACCAGCCCCCTTACGGGTGGGGTCCCACCAAGGAACCAAGACAAGACATCATCACAATACACACAGTTACCACCCCATCAATTGGACCATAATTACACGTCCCACATACCTAAAAGGGTGATAATCTGACAGCACCACTAGTGGGAGGATCCTTTGCCGACTCCAGAGAACTTTACACTTCCAGAAATATGTACAGTACCTTGATTGACATACTATATAGAAAACGTCTATAATAATGTTTTTCTGTATTAAAGTATAGAGAAATAAAGACCTGCTCGCTGTAATATACTATGCCAAAATAATAGTTATATTTTAAATAGTTAAATTATTACTGTGTATTATATAGTAGAGTATAGTACTATACTAGGATAAAGATATAAAAGAACTTATAGGCCTTCTAACCAACGCTTTCGGCACCGCCGACCCGAAGTACAATACATAATATGCCTGGGACAGGGCTAAAGTACTTGACTTGCTTTGTAGGCAGTTACATACTAGGAGACACACAAAGACGAGTGCTGACTCGGCGTAATTTACCTTTTTACATACTGTATCGCACTCACCTAAGAAAAGCTCAGCTACTAGGACGCTATACTATCATTCTATTCTCTCTTTGGAACAAGAAAGGTGCTGCTTTATGCGAAGCCTGCAGCGATGGATTTTGGGGAATCCTTTGATTTCAATATCATGATGTTTGATGATTCCCGATCGCCACCATCATCGACGTCCAGTTTGTTGGCTACACCTCAGAACACGATGGAATTTGACTCACTGTGGACAGCATGACTATGTACATGGATTGTCTCGAAACCCCAGCTTCCACACCGGCCATCAACATGCCTGACCAAGGTTCCGATATGACAGCAATTTGGCAGCACCAGTCGGATGGGCGTCCTATAGGTTTCGAGCAGACATCTCCGCCGATCACGCCCCTGACCATCCCAACGCCTGTAGATCTAGGAATTTCTCACAGCTGGAGCAGGCGCTGTACCGTTACGAACGGGCAGCAGCACAAGTCTGCATTAATTATTGCGAGCGACCCGTCCAAAGACCTGCGCTCCGAAGAGCAAGCATTCCCAAGGAGGCCTTCTGTAATGGTAAGGTAAGTCAAGCGTTCTAGAGACCTCAGACCTTTCTAATATCAGCAGGCCAAATTGCAAAGCTCTACTTCCAATGTTTTCTCGTGTATTATCATGTTATACCGAGCTCGAGCTCAAGCTCAAACCCACCCAGCAGATGTCACTTGTTCAAGTTTGCATATCATCAAAGACCCTTGTCATCACACCCTCTCTTATTTCAAGTATCTGTTGTCTATCTAATATACGATTCCGTAGCTTTATTCCCATCTCTCTCGCGGGGCTCTGTTTTCTGCTCTTGAAGCTTGTTTGCGTCCTGAATGTGCGCTATACTGAGGTCCTCTTTGCGGCTTGATGCCAGAGTGATGGCCAGCTTGAGATTGCTCTTGATCTGATTGACAGTGACAGATTAGCAGACAAGCCCCGAAGGCTGAGTAATAAACATACCTGTCGTCCATTCTGATCTAACTTGGCCAAGGTTTGGAGGTTCTCCTTGGTGCACAGCTTGGGACACTCGGGCTTCAGGATATTCTCCACGGTATTGATCAATATATTGACTTCAATCCACGTCAACGTCAATCCACGAGACCTGTTGTTATGTAATCAATCCATCCACGGTTGGGGGCTGGTGGATTGAGATGTGGATTGACGTGGACGCTAGTCAGGGGTATGGGTGTCCTGATATATTTCGTTAATATTTGCTACGTATCTCTGCGCAACCACTAATAGATCTAATCAGGCAATACCTCTGACGCGTTCTGACACGTCGTGACGCGTTATAACGCCTGAGCCCAAAATGTCTCCTCATTTACTTGATTCATACGGTCGGTGAACCTTCAATCTCGAGATGGCCGACTTTCCTTTTGACCCTAAACTACCGACCAACAACGACGGGCATGCTGAGGTCCCTCGGCCTAGTCTGGATCCGGACCCCGAAGTCCGCCAGCCTTCTACTTGGGCACCAACAAGTGATGAGGAGCGGAGGATCTTCCGCGTCTGGAAGGGATTCACGCTGGCCGAGCGCAGCAAAGATACCTTATCATGGGTATGGAATTACGGAGTCGAGATTCAATCCAAAACATCTCGACGATGGATCTGTATGCCATGTGTGCGCCAGAAGACCCCCACGCCGCAGTTATACGAATCCAAAGGCACCCAAAACGCTGGACTCTACCTCTGGAAAGCCCACGGCTCCTGGGATCTATCAGGACGACGATCAACACCGTCAGAGAAGAAAGGAGGCAAGAGGGTGCTTGCTTCTATTTCGGACTTCATGAGCCTCAAACGTTCCGATCCAAAGGATCAAGCGCTGGCCAATAGCTTGATCAAACGCTTCGATCGAGGAGAGTTCCAGAAGCTCATTGTCAACTGGATAGTCGAAAGAGTCGGAAAGACAGCAATCGTTCAAGCGGGTTGAACACCCTAGATTGCAACAGATTTTCGAATACCTCAATCCGGCGGTCAAGGTTACGAGTGCGTACATTACGGCGAAGACTGTGTACAGACTGGCGGTGCAACAATTCGAGCGATATTATAGCACAGTCTAACAGGTCTTGAAGAGGTCGCCGAGTCAGATCCACATTGCCTTTGACGGCGCAAGGACTAGGAATCGTCACGCGTTATATGGCGTGACGGCTGTCTTTAGAGACCACGAGAATTAGCTCTAAAAAGTTGTGCTCGGCATTCCGGAGCTAGTAGAGCGACATACTGGCGAGAACATTGCCGTCGAGATCTTCGAGATCATCAGGTCGTTTGGCATTAAGGACAAGGTCGGTTACTTTACTCTCGATAATGCAGCAAATAATGAAACGGCAATGTCAGAGATTGTAGAAGAGCTGGAGTTCGACCCGGTTTAACGACGCGTTTGATGTATAGGACACATCCTTAACCTTGTTGTTAAATCCCTTTTCTTTGGAAAAGATGTTGATGCGTTTGAGAAGTCTCTTGTCAAGGGGGAGCCTTTGGTGAGAGCAACCTATGACGATTGGATGCGGAAGGGTCCTGTTGGGAAAGCGCATAACTTTGTCGTTTGGGTCTATTGGTCCGACTTACTGACTCTGTTGCTTCGTTAATTGCAACAAGACTTATTTGCAGCTTTTGGCGATCTTGAAGGTGGAAAGCAACGGCCAGTTGACGTTGTTCTTGACAATGATACTAGATGGTTATCCCAAATACTACATGATAAAACGAATGCTTTGATTGTAGCCCTTCTACGAAGAATTCATCGCCAAAGCCAAGAGGCTATTCTGAGATGCTCGGAAAGGTGAGGGAGGACAGAGGCTTCCTCCCTGCCTTGAGGAGTCGAGCTTTATTAACGAGAGCGATTGGGCGGTGCTGAGGACGTTTGATGAGATCCTCTCCGATTTCTACGTGGTTGTGCAAGTACTTTAGGGAGACGGACAGTTGCGATACCGATTGTCTGGAGTTAGAGAAACGTTTGGCTCTATGACTGATGTGCTGGAGGCGTTTGAATTCCTACTTGGGAGGCTTGAGGATGTAAAATTGTATATTGAGAGGCATCCTGAGCCGGAGCAATTTAGTGTTAATATCAACCTTGGCTGGAAGAAGCTTGATAAATATTACAATACTTTGAGGGACTTACCAGCATACTACGCTGCCGCCGCCTTGCACCCTAGCCTGCGATGGGACTATTTTGACGAGGTTTGGGGTTAATAGCATCCGGGTTGGATCGATGAAGCGAAGGATATTGTGCAACGTCCTTGGGAGACGGAATACAGGGACCTACAGATCACAGTTACGTCTCCTGAAGGTCCGGTTGTGAAGAGGCGAAAGACGACCTTGTCCTCCTTTGATCGGTATCGTAACCGCTACCGTCAAAGCCAACCCTCTGCTGCTTAAGCGGATGAATATATCCGCTGGCAGGCCAGTGTGTCTGGGAGCGACAAGGATGTTGCAGACCCTGTTGAGTATTGGATCCTCAAGAGGTTTGAGTACCCGAGACTATCTCGAATGGCTCTTGACGTCATGACAGTGCCGGCCATGAGCTCGGAGTGCGAGAGACTGTTCTCTGCCACCGGGTTGATGGTCACGCCCCTCCGAAACCGCTTAGACGCTGGGACGATTGGACTAATCCAAACGCTGCGATCTTGGTTACGCGCAGGCATTATCGAAGATGTCAATAGCATACTGCTTGACGATACAGCGTTGGAGGAGGCTGTTGGACGGGCTTGTTTGGAGGAGCAGCAGGAGTGAGGCAGTCGAAATTTCGGCGATAGGTTCCCGAATTGCCCGATTAGGAAATCCGAGTTAATGTGACAGGGGTCTTCCACGGGTTCAATATTATGGACATCAATCCACAGATAGCCTCGTGGACATCAATCCACGAGCACCCTGCTGAGTAAGCCGTCAATTCAATCCACAAAGTCGGATATTGACGTGGATGGATTGATTCCCTACCCTGGCGCCTCTTGACGTCCTGGAGGGTCCTATTGGAGTATGTCGCCACTATCGATCCGCTGATCCGTTCCAGGGTGTCGCCGAGCTCGAACAGAGCGCCGTTGTTATCCTGGGCGTACGTGTAGACATAGTTGTCCACCACAATCGAGCAAAGGGCGGCGCCGGGAAGATAGTTGGCCATGGTTGCGTGTTGCGTCGGGATTGTGCAGGTAAGCTGCAGAAAGAAATTAGGAATGGAAGAAACTCCCGCCGCCGCGTTGTAACGAGGTTCTTATAGCTGCCTCCTCTTGTCCAAATCTGCCGGGCGACCTCCGAGGAGGCCCTGCCTGATGTGATGATGCCCGACCATTCCGTTTCCTATCGTCACAGTTTCTCAGTTCGAGTCCCGACCGGACCTATCATCGTTGCCAGGTCATCTCGCAAGCCCTTCGACGTACCAAGGTAATTTCGACGTGATGCAGAAGAACGGTGGTGCGGGCGCTTCGGAGAGGCTGTCCATGACGATGACTTGCTGACTTGTGATGAACGGGTGCCGTGTTCCACGAAGGCAGCGGGATGCCTCAACTTCCCTGGCCGGCGACTGGCGTGTCTTCCATCGACTGGTCAGTTGGGGAGTGTGCGAAGAGCCCCGTAGATGTCAGCCCGCCAACATGCTGCAGCGTGGAGACCTTTTTCGCCAACTATTTATCGTCATCAAAGAGAAACTATAGCTTGGTGCAGATGGAACCCGCAGAAGGCCAGGCCATTCGCCCGTCGGATGAGGCCAGCGCAGCTCAGCGCGGCATTTTAATTATGCAAGGACTCCGGAGGGGGAGCCACCCCGTGAAGGATGACAAGGCTCGCGGCGACTGGTCGCTGTGGTTGGTGTCAACGACCACCACACAGCCAGACCTGTGACGGGCCAGCCAGCACCGCCGAGGACACATCAATGGACCGAGACACGTCGACGCCCCTTTTGGTTTTCTTGCGGGTCTGGCTTGTCTGGGTGCACGTCTGCCACTTGGTGGTGCGAAATACGAATGTGAGGGCTCTTCCCCGAGTAGCAGACGAGCGCCTGCTTCGGCAACTGCGGGCGGACGTGCAGGACGAAAGACCGAAGTCTGCAGGAATGTGCCGGGCCAGACTTGGCCAATATTGAGGACGCAGACAATGTTTGGCCAGGCGCAGTCGAGATTCGAGGTCGAGGCTTCGCAAGCGGAGTCGGTGCTTCCAGTGTAACGCCACTCGAGTGCGCTGCTTGGTCGGGATATCCAAATGTTATTTCTGTCCTGCTGGACTTGGAAGGGAACGTAACCGCACTAGTAACGCAGGCTGACGTCCTCAAGCGAGCTACGCGACCCCAGGCCAAGAAGGATTTCAGGTACCAGGTTCAGTGGGTGGGCTATTGTCACAGCGAGTCAACTTGGGAGTATGAGAGCAAACTCGCGCAGATTGCGCCCGAAGAGCTCATCAAGTTCGAGGCCAAGAACGAGTCTGCTCCGGAGGCTCCGGCCCGGAAGCCCAAGCGGGGGATTGGTCGTAGTTCTGGGCATGCTAGGAAGAAATTCAGGGTTAACTAAGCACTTATATAATTAGAAGACATCACAAGACAAGATAGTAATTTAGGTACAAGAGAATATGAAAGCAGGAGGCAAGCTGATTTAAGGACCTCCTCTTAAAGTAAGATGTGCCTGGTCATGTTAAAATCGTATTCCATGGTAGTGACCTTACAAAATATTACAACAATCTCGGTGCAGAGCAGGTTCTTGTACTCGTTTCCGCCCGTACGTTCATCTACGATGCCGTATAGCATTCGGCCAATCACTGTAGGATGCGTCAGATCGGGCTCCGCCAACAATTCTGCCTCGGCGGCAACTCAGCCGCACTGCGGATGCTGGCTGTGCGGAGCGGGGATATATAGGCGAGGTCGCCTGCCACTTCAGCTCAGACCCATCGCACCTGTCACATTCACCATATCTATCATATCCACCATACTGCCATGGAGCCTGTTGGCCTCACCGTCGGGGTCATCGGGCTTGCGGGCCTATTCAGCTCCTGCCTAGAGGCAGTGGACAAGGTGCAGACCTACCGATCATTCGGGTCCGACTCGCACGTACTAGACACCAGGTTCAAGGCTGCCAAGGTTCGCCTCGAGAAATGGGGTCGAGGTGTGGGGTTCAACGAGAATGCCCTGTCGGAAGACCATCAACCTGCTCTCGACGACCGCGATATATTTACGTCGGTACAAGATATTTTCCAGATCATTACTACCGTCTGCGGTGCGAGCGACACGTCTATACACCCTTCCAACTGGGCCGCGACGCCAGGTGATGACGTCTCGTTGGGCTCGCTCCGGCCCCGGCCTCACATCGCGAGGCGACGGAAGCTGACTTGGGCACTCCGGGGCAAGACAGCGCGCACAGACCAGGTCGAGCTATTCGAAAAGCTGGTGCAGCAACTGCACAACTTGGTGCCCGTCGATACAGTACAGGGCTCGCGGCCGGTACGTGACAAGCTCGCGTCCGGGCTAGGTGCGTATCTGAATGCTGCTTCGATGCTCATCGTCTAACCGAGATCAGGAAGTTCCCCAGACCATGCTTGGCCCGCTGAGCTAAAGCGGATCCTCGCCAGAATCGAAGAAGCGAACGAAGGTAAGGCGTCATCCCGGGTTTCTAGTGTCAAGCTAACGGAGCGAAGCCGAGACGCGACGGGAACTCCACTCCTGGCTTGGCCGCTGGTCCCCAAACGAACGCTACCATGACTCCGTCCAGACGAGGCTCGTCGGCACCTGCGATTGGATCTTCCACCGGCCCGCATTCCAGAACTGGCTCAACCATGACTTCCCCGCAGGCGCAAAGCTGCTGTGGATCAACGGACCCGCAGGGTTCGGCAAGACGATTCTCTGCGCGCACGTCGTCGAACACCTCTCGTCCACGCTTGAGAGACCTGTCGCCCATTTCTTCTTCTCATCCGACCTCGAGAGCCGCGAAGACCCTTTCGTGGCCGTACGATCATGGATTTCCCAGGTCGTGTCGCAGCACGAGGGCGCGTTCGAGCACGTTCGCCAGAGATGGGAGGCTGATTCGGATCCCGTCGCGACCCGTGCAAATGCCGTCATGCTCTTCACACAGCTCCTCCACGTCGTTCCCGGCTGTACATTCGTTGTCGACGGTCTAGACGAATGCACCTACTTGGACAACAGCAACACGTCGGTCACCCGATTCCTCCACACTGTTACGGACGCGGTTGTTGGGATGAACACTCGCGTTCTCGTGGTCAGTCGTGCCGAGCCAGAGATCCGACACGCCTTCACAGACGACGCGCTCAAAAGCTTTGCCGAATACGAGATTTCACTCGATGACGTTCGATCCGACACGGCCGCCTATTCCAGAGACATCGTCGACAGAAAACTACCCAACAAGAGCGACGATTTGCGATCGACCCTCTCCGAAGCAATGACCGATCAATGCGAAGGCCAGTTCCTCTGGCTGAAGATGCAGGAGAAATCTTTAGGGAGATGGATGAACAAGAAACAGCTCCAGCACACCATCAAGGAAACTCCGGCTGAGCTAGACCGATTATACGACCGAAGCTGGCAGAGAATCACCCAGTCTCGAGAGTGGAAGGGGGAACGTATCTACGCCCTATTGCGCTGGGCGGCATTCGCACTACGGCCCCTGACAGTCTGCGAGGTCACCGAAGCTGTCCTTATCGATGAATCTGAAGACCTGCCGATCGAAGATCTCCCTGACGCTGTGGATGACGACTACATCGACAGCGGAATAGTCGGTCTTTGTGGGCCTCTTTTGGAGGTCAGGGGCCAGGACTCGGACACCTCCGCTGGCCTACGAACGGTGCACCTAACGCACTTTTCCGTCAAGCAGTACCTGCTGTGTAATCTCCCCATGCCTGGCTGGATCCGGGAGAACGAGCGCTTGCGGGGTGAATACCAAAACACCTTGCTCGCCAAGGCCTGCCTTTACTACATCAATTTCCGGCGAGTCTGGCGAGAAGCCCCAGATAACCCCTCCTGTCTCGGCATGGCATTCCGCGACTACGCAGCAGCGTCTTGGCATCACCATATCAAGTCCGGCTTGCGCACCTATGAGGAAATATCGACGCTTACCATCCGATTCCTTGATAGAAGTAACCCCGCCTGGAATGCTTGGAGGGCATGGTTCGATGAACAGGATGCTGAGCTTCAGAAACTTGGGACTGAATCCACCTCACCTGGCCCGCTCTATTACGCAGTGGAGCTCGAGTTAACAGATGTGGCGAGTGCTTTGATAAAAGAACAGAGTTGTGACGTGAATGAAAGAAACGACCTGAGAAGATCAGCCCTCGAAGTTGCATGTGCGAAGGGGACCAAAGAGATTGTAAAAATACTCCTTGATGCGGACGCCAACATAGCAACTGCCGGCAAGAATGGATGGACGCCGTTGCACTCGACATCACGAAACGGACACATCGAGGTAGTCAGACTGCTCATCGAGAAGGGAGCTGACACTGCGGTTGCAACCAAGGACAGGGCGACACCATTGCATTTGGCGTCACTAAATGGACACATCGAGGTGGTCAAGCTGCTCATCGAGAAGGGAGTTGACACTGCGGTTGCAACCAAGGACGGGCGGACGCCATTGCATTGGGCATCACTGAATGGACACATCGAGGTGGTCAAGCTGCTCATTGAGGAGGGTGCTAGCGTCACAGTCACAGATGAGTACGGGTCGACGCCATTGCATTTGGCATCATTGAATGGACACATCGAGGTGGTCAAGCTGCTCATTGAGGAGGGTGCTAGCGTCACAGTCATAGATGAGGACGGGTGGACGCCATTGCATTTAGCATCACATAATGGACACATCGAGGTGGCCAAGCTGCTCATTGAGGAGGGTGCTAGCGTCACAGTCACAAAAAATGACGGGTGGACGCCATTGCATTCAGCATCACAGAATGGACACATCGAGGTGGTCAAGCTGCTCATCGAGAATGGTGCTAGCGTCACAGTCACAAATGATCACGAGCGGACGCCATTGCATTGGGCATCACTGAATGGACACATCGAGGTGGTCAAGCTGCTCATTGAGGAGGGTGCTAGCGTCACAGTCACAGATGAGTACGGGGGAACGCCATTGCATTTAGCATCACATAATGGACACATCGAGGTGGTCAAGCTGCTCATCGAGAAGGGAGCTGACACTGCGGTTGCAACTAAGGACAGGGCGACACCATTGCATTCAGCATCACAGAATGGACACATCGAGGTGGTCAAGCTGCTCATCGAGAATGGTGCTAGCGTCACAGTCACAAATGATCACGCGCGGACGCCATTGCATTGGGCATCACTGAATGGGGCTGACCTCGCTATCCCGAGCGGTTCTGGACGGTCACCATTATATTCGGCATCTCTAAACGGCCACATTAAGGTGGTTAGGCTACTGCTCGAGAAAGGGGCCGACCATGCTGTCCCAAACAAATATGGCACGACACCGCTGAATGCTGCCTCGCGCACCGGCCACATTGAGGTGGTTAGGCTGCTGCTCGAGAAAGGGGCCGACCTTGCCGTCCCAAACAATAACGGATGGACACCGCTAAATATTGCCTCAAGCAATGGCCACATCGAGGTGGTCAAGCTGCTGCTCGAGAAAGGTGCCGACCTTGCTGTCCCAGACAATGATGGATGGACACCACTGAATGCTGCCTCAAGCAATGGCCACATCGAGGTGGTCAAGTGATAGAGGTGGTAGTAGTGCTGGTGATCTCGGCGGAACGAGGCGGGACGGAGACGCAGCCGCGGACTCTGCAGATGCAGATGCAGACGCATTGCTGATGGCCGGGGCTGTCGTCGGTGACTCTTTCAGCACGAATGGGGAGGCATTTTCCTCTTTCTCGTCACATTATTCCACCTCAGCAGACAATGGTGCGTCGCCTGGCGGGTCGGGCGGCGCATCTTCGTCACAGCAGCCGCAGCCTCGCGAAGCCCTAGCAATAACAATACTGACGGAGCGATAACCCGTGTGTAAATGGGCAAGTACGGGGAGGGCTATGTGGCGGGAGATAGGGTCCGGATTTAATTCGCTGCCGGATTTCACGAGCCCGAGGATGCAGGCAGCCAGAAATACATGCTAGCAACATCGGATGAGACAGTGGCATACACCCACTCGCCAGGGCGGTAGGTCATTGCAAACTCCTGGATCGCAAAGACATGTTCTTGGATCTTGAAACCGCCGACATACATCTCGTTCATAGGCTTCAAGGGGACTTTAAGCGTTGGAAGAAAGAGCCAATATAAATGGTTTACACGCAGCACGTAATCGAATTTCTGGCACAAATCACTGACAGGGGGATCGAAAGGTCTTTTCCCATCGTATAATGACAAGGAGAAATTATCGGCAGCTATGACGAAAACACTAATGCACACTATGTTCCCCAGTGATGTACACAAACAGTGTTGCTAATAATATAAACAATACGTATATTGGCAATATGGACCCCCTCGCAATAATATCGTATTGTCAAGAGGCGATATTGTATTACCCAATATGAACATGACCCATATTGTATTGTATTGCCAAGAACCCAATATATTGGCAGTGTGACAATACATCCAATATATTCCACGTGGACCTCATCATTCATCTGCCTCAGCGAAAATCTCGTCACCTTGAAAATCTCGTATCCCAAACCATGACTTCAGGCACTCCAATGCTTCAATCACATCACTCCCAAGTCGATTTCGACGGTCTGTAATCGTTATCTTTGGCCCAGAGAAGAGTCGTTCGGGCTCCGCAGACATTGCAGGAATTGACAATATATCCACGGCCATCTTGCTCAGGCTCGGGTAGTTTTTCTGCTGCGTCTCCTCTAGCCACCATGCAAGGGCGCTCGTAAAACCATAAACCCGTTCAGACTTGCAATAACGCTCGTATTCGTCCGTGATGAGTGACGGCTGCAGGTGCTTGTTCCGCCAATTCAAGAATTCGTTCGTGGCCGCCGATGGGACCTCGCAGAGTGGAAGAGGTGATTCCACAGGCTTATATTCGTTCCACAGCGCCTCAAGCAACTCCTTCGACGACTCAGCCCACTCCTTTTTCCAGTTCTCCTGGATGTAGTGCCATTTATGCGAAGGGTGGAGCACGATAGCTGCAACGTAGGCAGGTGATTCATCAGTAAGGCGGTAATACTTGTCCATCTTCGCCCAGCCCGAGTTATACATCGGTGCCATCACCGGATCGTCGACATCTGCCTCCTTGCCGGCTTCGAATTGTGCCAATACGAAGTCCATAGCCAGGAGGACATTGTCGAGTGTTGCAAACGATGATTCGAGAGCCTTAGTCGTCATCTTCAGCTTCTCTAAGAAGGACTTGATCTTCTCCAAGATGGTCCAGTCCTCTGAAGAGAGCTCGTCTCCAGCGCAGTCTGCTTCCATCCATCTGTTGAAATAGCCGTCAATTGCGTCTCTAAGATTCAAGGCCGCTCTCAACATGGTATACCACGAGCTCCACCTTGTGTCGTTGTCTCGCGCAAGCTTACGGTTATGGCTGATAGCAAGAAACTTTTGGCTGCGCTGAACATTCCGTTGGATGTAGACGACGAAGTTGTGAAGCTTGCCAAGAGGTCCCTTCTTCCGCCACGCTTCAATATGCTTTAGTGTCACATTATACAGACCTGGATCGTCGCGTTCGAGCTTCTCATTGTCGGTAACGAAGAGGAAGGCTTTAGCGGCGAGATTGATGATATGACCTTGGCAGCGGAGTCGGTGAACTTTGGGATCGTATCGGATGTCATATCGGCGAAGGAGGCCTGTGGGATGTTAGAACCAGTCAGTAGAAACGGTGAGTTGTACTGACCAAGCGAAAGGGATCTCATCATTGTGTCGTTATTGCCAGCATTGTCCATCACGAAATATCCGAGTTTTGAAGCAAAGCCCCATCCGTCAACCACTTCCAAAATCGCCGCCGCGAGGTGAGAACCGTCGTGCTCACTGTCGATGTCTTTCAACGCCAAAATATGGTGTTCCAGCTGGCCGTCTTCCGTGACATAGTGGCCGACTACGCCCAAGATGGCCAAAGAGTTGGGAGAAGTCCAAAGGTCGCAGCTGATGTGAATTCTTGACTTCGCCGACTGTATGCGCTGCTTGACCTTGTCCTTCTGGTCTTCATACTGCCGCATGATCCATTTCCTAATGGTCTCGTGCGTATCTGGAAGCCAAGTATCGATATCGTTATTGATGTAGGCCAAGAGTGCCCGGAACTCTGGGCATTCTACAAGCCGAAATGGGAGAGAGCAGGCCGTAATAAACCTCACGTACAACACTTCGAGCTGGTCAGGGTCGATCGAATCTCCGGGTTGATCGTTGAGCCGACGGCGTTTGCGGGGATTTTCTTCTGCTGCAGCACGAACTTGTTCGAGGATCGTTCGTATCGTTGTCACTTTAGCTGTTCGCAGGGCTCCTTTTGGCAGACCGTGGCCGTCAGGAGGAGGGTCCATAAGATGTTTTGCAGGAGCCGCAGTACCCCCAGAACAGGCATATGCTCTGTCACAATGTTTGCAACGCCACTCTTTTTTTCCGGTCCGCGGATTGTAGTATCTCGTCTCCATCTCCTCGTCTGGCATATGAGAGAAGACCCATGACGTTCTGGGTTTGGTGGAGGAGGTTGTGGAGGCTGTGCGAGGTCGAGATGACTGGCATTTGGGCGTTTGGCTCTGGTCTAGGTCATTCAACTGCCGGCTGGAAAACTCCGAAACGTCGACTGAAATTGACTCTCTTCGTTGCGACCATTGGCCAAAAGGGAGGCATTGTTGAGGCATGGCGGTACGGTTAGTACAGTAGGCTCGACAGTGATAAAGAAAATGGGCAGAGGTGGCAATGGACCATGGCCAATGTCGGCAGGCAACCACCGGTAGGCCCGGCCCAACATGGTCCGCACCAATCGTACCTCTTATACCTCCCCTGACGCGTGGAAGAAACGCGTGGTCGCGTGTTAGGTCTGATTGTCAATAAAGACGTGTGTTGAGGTGAATGCTAGCCAATAAAGTGCCCAGTATCCCTATTGCTGGTATAGGGTAAGGCCTGCCCGCTACTGTCAAAAGGCAATTTCACCCCAGGACTGACAACCCAATATAAATAATATATTGCCAATATGGACATCATCATATTATATTGTCACAATATCAAATTCTTCATATCATATTGTCACAATATGAGAAAGTCCATATCATATGGGTTATATTACAATATACTACTTTATTGCCATACTATTAGCAACACTGTACACAAATAGATCGCACATCTTATATCAGGCCCCTCCGCATTCGCGTCAGGCTTTCTATCCATACGCGTATGGATTAAGTTAATCCATATGGAACGCTCCATATGGATTATTTGTATTCCATATGAGATGGCTGTATTCCATACGTATGGAAATACAGCGGAAGAATGTTAATCCCGGCGGGCACCATTCAGGGCGACGCAGTCAGGCAACAAGTTCATGTTCATGATTTCCGCCAGGAACAAAAGTTGTTGTGCCGCTAGTGGCCGGTCCCCGCTGACTTGGTGGCTCGGCGAGCAGTATGGATTCATGAACAATACCGTCTCTCCAAAATGACCATTGATATCAACATGCCATGTCCACCTAGCCAGAGCATGTCTTTTGACTCTTTTCTGGTGCACGGCGAAACGTATCCAGGATCGATGTAGCTGCTAGGAAGTCGTACAATAAGTCGGACAAAACCGGGCATCAGGGATTCCAGCCGCGCTGACAGATGAGCGAGACAATGCGCGCTTTTCCTAATACGGAAATGGTAAAGTATAGATGACGTCATTTCTTGTATTCCATACGTATGGAATAAGCTTCCATACGAGGAGGAATCCGTAATCCATACAAGAATCGTTCCATATGGAATATGGAATATGGATAGAAAGCCTGTGACCCATCACGTACGTCATCCTCAGTAAGCGCCTCAAGACTCGGGAGTTAGTAGGAGGAGGCGAGGCAAGAGAAATGCATATCAAATAAGTTAATACATTCTCCATGATAATATAATAAGTCTTATCAACAAGGGTTTGAATGACTTCATTCCCAAAATGCCGCAAGAAGTATCGCAGCGCCCCAGTGTCGGGTTCCGCTTCCCGCAGTTTATATATCAATATTGTCGGAGTGGCAAAACGAAGTGAGTTCAAGATAGCAGACACACACAAATCGGTGAGACAAATGAAAATATTGAAAGAACACCTCGCGTAGAAGAACCGTATATCTGGCTTCATTCTGACCCGTCCGACTTGGCCCATTACCGACGCCCAGAGCGCAACTTGGATGGCATGATTGCAGACCCCAGACTTTTGAGGTCCCGCGAAAGTCGTCGAACGCGCTGGCGAGCCCCAGGTCCGGGGCTCGGGCTTGTGTCTGTGACGGCAGCCACGGTAGGCAAGCCACCTGGCCGTCACAATGACCCTAACCCTTAGCCCCACAGTCGCGTCAAGACTTCGCGATCCAGAGACCGCCAGAGCTTCGCTCTCCCCTTTCTTCTCCTCTCCTCAGCTTAGAATCTTCGTTGATAGTGCCAATAGACCCAGCTACCATGCTGCATCTTGCGCTGGCCGTGACAGTGTCTGTCGCCTCTTCTCCTTGGCTCAGTGCCACCCATTGCGTTCGCAATGCATCTGTTGTGAATGCAAGAAGCTGTGCAGAATCGATGATGAGTTCGGGCCAGGGATTATCAAGCCTCCCGGCCTTTCTGGCCTCATCATGCGGAATGAAGTCTTTAAGTGAAAGATGCAAATCGGCACCCGGAACCAAATTGCCAGTTTCGTCTCTGAATATCTATGACAAACCATATCTGTTAGCGCAGTGTAATTGTCATATCACAGCTTGTCGTACCTGGTCTTCACCGGCCAGAACCCCACTGGCCGCTCTATCTGCTGTAGCGCTTCTGTATATAAAGGCTTTGGCTGCACCATAATCGAAATCTTCCTCACGGACGCTTCTCGTCTTGGTCACCTCATCGACGTGTTTCCAGATGTCCCGAAGCGATACAGCGACGACCGTCCTAACAGCACCTTTTGACCATGTGATGTAGTTTCTCGCCTTCTGTCTGAGGTCGTCATCTGTTTGCGACCAGGCTACCTCCACGACTAGACTTGGTAACTTTCTGTATCCAAACTTGTAACATTGGTCTGGGCTGTAGTTTGCCCTTCGCGAACCCAGGTCTACTGGAGCACTGCCCCTACTTTTTATGGACTGCGCAGATTCGATTGTAGCCGAGGAGCATCTCGTACCATTAATTTCGAAGGGCTCTTCTCTAGCAAGATCAAGCCAGCGGTCGATGAACTTATCTAGGCTTTTGTGCAATGCCTCGTGGCAGTCTGAAAGCATGCGGACTGAGAATATCTTCTTAGTCGCAGTATAGTTGAACCTGATGGCGAATTAGCTCCGAGATGGCCTGTATCTAGACTTCTGTATGTTTTTGACAAAGGATCCTCGTACCTCAGTTTATCATTGAAATAAGTTATCAACTCCATATCTTCAGAGTCTTGTATGAGCTTTAGCAACTGTTTATACTCATTGGGGAGAAGCTTCCTCTGCGAATAGAATTCTCCTAGCCGCCGTTTATACCTTGTGGCGCGGACCTGCTTGATGAGCTCCAGCGTGCTCCGAATGCGAGGGTTGGACGGCCTTGGATAATCGGATCGCGCTTGATGAGGAGGCACCGCAGCAGGAGTTCTTGATTGTGCCATGTCGTCGGGGTTGTCTAAAGCAGGGCTCTTGGCTGTTGAGATGGATCTTAGATTGAATCTTGACAAGGAGTACGAAGCTTAGTAGATTGACCGTGCAGTACGATAATTCAGGGGACTGGCGTCTGCGGTGAGTATGGCGATGTTGGCGCGTGTGCCTCCTACCTTGGGCTTGTAGGCTTGCAGAGAGGTTTAGGAAAGACACTCTAGTCGAAGAAGCGGCCGCTAACTACTTCTTGCTGATAGTTTCTGTTAGACGTTATTGTTGATTAGATTCTGGCCGCGAAGGCTTTCGAACCTGTCTGAAAGCCTCTGATATATGCTCTTCTTCGTAGGATCGGACACAGAATAGGATGTTAGTCGCCGAGCATGGGAGGTTGGTGCTCCAATAAACAGCGTCCTTCTGGGCCTTCCTCCCAGGCAGCCATGCCAATGTTCCAAATCATCGCCCTGCCAGCCTGCACCGATATGCAAGGCGCAGCGACCTCCGCACCCCCCTGTTAGACACTCGAGAAGCGCGACCACTAGACGTGTTTATAGATGTCATAAAGCGACACGGCAGAGAAAATGCACAAGCAGTATAGCTGGTGAATAGTTCTTTTTGTTTTTAATGCAATAAAACCTGCCATGCTTTATTATCAACAATATCCACGTAAAGTTGTATATTGAGGCTGCACGTCGTCTGCTTAGGTTTGGGTCTTTTTAAATAGCTTTAATAGCAAGAATACTGTACTGTAATAGGACAGGTGTCGATGGGTGTTGCATATCAGATCTGTCAAATACAGAAGACCAAGTATTGTTTGAGAGAGTTGTGTGCCGCTGTCCCGCGACCGGCCTGTATGCGCTCTCGAAGCGAATGACGATGTTTGTGTTATTCAGATAACACTCAGCACGCTCGTCGATCCAAGTATAGTCTTGGAGATACTCAAAGATACGGCGGTGGCCGTAGGGTAGCGAACGGTGACCATCATCATTGAAATCAAGATCTAGAAGGATAAGATGGATCCGGCGAGAGGTGCCTTGATATAAGTATGGCAGGTCTTTGCCAATGAGGACAGGGTTAGCACCCGCGTTCACCATTGCGTCAGGCCAATCGGACTTTTTGAAGATTTTGGACCAGACGATGGAATGCTGCAGTCCAGTTGGACTAATTTGCAGGCCCTCTTGTTTAAGCCTCAAGCGCTGAAATGGGGTACATTGATCCCCGATAGCAAGGATAATTTCGTTGGGCAAGGTTTGCCGGATGCCTGGAGTTGCGGAATTCGAAATATTGCCCATATTTGAACTGAAACTTACATAATTTGGCAGGAATATGACAGAGAATCCGATTTAATGCCTGTTCCAGGAAAGCTTCAATAGCTTTGCGGGAGGGAATGATTAATAAGTATATAGGAGAGTCCGGACAATTGCAGGACAATAGTACGGGGTGCTTAATGCCAACGATTCTTTTTGTATTTAATGTTTTGAAGTACGGTGCGTCAAGACAAGTTCAAGAAGACTTGGATGAGGTTAACGACAGCGAGTTGGACCGTGATTGCGAAGATACCACATGCACACTGTTACAACATCTATACTAGCCTTCCATCACGCTCTCCTGCAAGTACTCTTCCAACAACTTCTCGCACGTATCAACCAAGCTCGCCGACTTCCTGGCGCAACGGGCTGCCATTCACCGACCACAAGTTAACAAGACAGCAACTCCTCCCGCCGAGTGCGGCAGCTTGTCCAACGATGCTAACATCTGCAGCACTACCATTGAAAGCCTCGGTGGAAGCCGTGTCTCTCACATTATGCAAAGGGCTTTGATTTTGAGGAAAGCTCTGGTCTGGATCTTCTAGGGTCCCTTCCAGGAAAGCATATCCCCTTGCACAGTAAGTGTAGGGCATAGCGTCAATGTTTCCTTAAAATAAAGTGTAGAAAGTTATTATACACGAAATATAATACTATGTTAAAAGCCCTTTACAAAGTCTGAAAATAAGGATTTAAATTCTTCTAATAGGTTTTCGATCTACCCCAACAGCGTCCCTTAGAAAGAAGGTTCCTAGAACCTACAACAAAGAATTGTTTCGCAGTTAAATAATTAATATAAGTGCTTGAATGGTTGCACATTCAAATTTCCTTTCCCAGCTATATGCAGCATACACCCATCAAAATGACATCTACTAAGGTTATCAGCTCTGTCTCTAAGACTTACGTACAAGAAATCCCAGTCAACAATTACCAAATTTTACCAGTCATTGTTGTCTCTCGACTTCTGTCGCAAATTATCGCATTGGATTTCTCATTTTACAGTTTGATAGCCACCGCTTCATCGGAGCTAATTTTCGCAGTCACTGGAATTACGGCACAGACGCCACAGTTCAGCCCAGCAGTCAGCATTTACTTGCCTCCTTTGAAACAAACTTCGACGACCCAAGTGCAACGGGACTAAACGGTTATAGCCAGTTAAGCAACCAAGGTCCCGGACAGGTGAAAGTAAGACACAGTAAGAGTCCATCTCTTCAACCGCGGCACGATATTCAGCAGGAGGTATCCATCACCAGGACGGACCTTGGTTGCGGAAACTTCCCACAATGCGCATCAGCGTGAAGAAGCTGCCAAGATTCTCCAGGGTGGGGACACCAAAATCGGGCCATTTCTTGTAGAGAAAGTGCCAAACAATACGCTCTTCAAATTCTCCCGGCAGTTCTTTGCTGGCTGATCCTCCGATTTCCGTATTGGCGCTTTTATCATCGTTCCTATCGTCTGCGTAGAGATCGTTCTCCTCTGGGGCCGTCTGCAGGGGCGACAGCACCTTCGCCTTAATAGTACTTTGATTAAAACAACTTTATAAGCAGCGTACTTTTTAGAAAGTTTAGAATTCATTTTACAGCAATTCGACTGACAACCGGCTTCTTGCTCGTTATCAATGATGCCTTAGAATAAAGTTAATTTCTTCTTCTTGTGGGTCACTGCAGTGCTCTGGAGATACGGTATTTTCTTAAGTCAGTCGATTACGTACAGTCAACAGCGAGATGTTACTTCTATTATTCGAGAAAACTCAACATATAGTGCCCGCAGCGTCCGCATGGCTAACATGGTTCATAGGCGTGGGCAAGCGTTGCTACCACTGTAGTGATGGCAACCGCACCTGCAGTCTCGGTCGCTTAGGCGCCCAAAAAAGGTTATTTTGCAGGGAGACGAGTACTTATGAGCACAGGATCGAATCTCAAGCAGCCTGAATGACAAGAACGCCATAAGATCCCACCACAATTACCACCGTAAGTAGTACCCTGCGTCCACGCATCGCGCACACTGCTCCTTTCGCAGCCCGCGCCCCCCTCGGGCAGTTTCTCCTAAGATGCTTCTCAACAAGGACAAGATTGAGCGGTTTGGGCAGTTTGTGTAAATTCAACCTGGCTAGCGCAATTAACCCGCCATGTCGAACGCACGGACCGGATGCCCTGGATGACCTTAACTACGGATCTGTAGATAGCCGCAAGCTAAACGGGCCCTACAATGCTTGAAAATTAATGGAACAATCGTCGTTCCTAAAAAGAGTAGAGATCAAGATTAGGCAGCCAATCATCAAGATCAGTTCTAAGTCGGGGTAAGTGCATTAGACCAGCCGACCCAACTAACCAGAAAGGGAGTCGGAACGGTCTTGCTGAAGTTGATTGGTTCAATCGACACTGAGCGCAGAGGTATATATAATGTGAATCAACCACGATCGCCCCAGACTTCTCAAACAATGCGATAGTACTATATCACTTCAAACATTCTTTTTAGTACTGGCCTTGACATCGTTAACATCTCCAAGATGGAGGTCTTAGACAAATCCAAATCTACACAACGCTATGTGTCAATTCTGCCGAAGCCGATTAGTCCAGAACTGCCAACCAATCAAAGTCTCTGCAACCGAAACACGGCTTCGGCTGATCATTTATTCAATGAAGCCTTGACTGAACGCCGGAAACAAACCCACGAAACTATCGACGGCAAGCCCCTCATTGATACAAGCTCAGGGGTGGCTTACAGTTATTATCACTGTTTCCAGCTAAAAAAAGCATATATGACGCCACTACAAACCAAACAGCGAAAAAAGAAGAAAAGAGGCAAGCCATCCTGTTCGCAATGCAGGCGTACGCATAAAAGAGTAAGATGTACACTGCATTCTGAAATAAGCCAACAACTGAATTAGACATAGTGCTCCGGAGAAAACACTTGCGATAGGTGCAAAAGTTTAAAGAAAAGCTGCGACAAAGCGATTTACCAATCCGGCAAGGCCTGCAATGAGTTCGCTGATAACAGTGCAAACTCCGATTTTGAACATCAAGTGGCCCTGTACAATGCTGTTCCTGAAAACGGAAAATTGGGACAGCCACGCGAAGAGGGGTTGTTCCGCGCTGAGGTGTTGGCTCAAACACTGCCTACGAAGCGAAAGTTCAGCCAAGTAGAAGGGATAGTTGACGCTGAGGAGCCCGTGTCCAAGAGGCAAAGACTAAATCTTACCGCAGCAACGGATAAAGAGACGTTCGAGACGCGACGCAAATACGACGGGCATGGCGGGAAGAGGCAGCGGGCGAAGAGATGGATCGGTTTCACAAAATGCGTCGTAATGTAAATATTTGCTGTCCGGATATCGCCTCTCGAGCATTGGCTCCCTACACACTTAATAGAGAGGAATACACAAGACACATGTTGCAAAGTGGAAAAGTTGACAAGCGAGTTGAATGAAGTCCAACAAGTTCTCGAGAGTCTGAAATGGGGGATGAGTGCGTTTACAAATTTCTCGGAGAACTCTTGCGTCCCTTTTTCAATTGGACCACGGATAAAATGCAAGATGACGTTGTTCTAGAAGCTGTTTAGGGTTGAGATTCTTATTTTTGCATCGTATGCCTCGAACACGAAGAGGTAACCCAACTATCTTGAAATATTCCTCTTAGGGAAGCAACTTCCGGGCGTGATCTCCAGAGCGGGAATCGTCATCTTTACAGACCATCACCACCTCTGGAGCGGCTTGGCTGGAGGACTGGCTCACAAGAGGATCGATTTGGAATATCAAATCAAGTAGTTTATCAAGATGGGAGAGAGTACTTACAAGTGTGCAACCAAGTGGAAGTTGGAAGTGAAGAGAAGTCGCGAGCCATCAGCGGTCAAATTAATGTTGTACATACAAATCGGGTGGTGGACGCAAATTGGTGCACTGGGGGCTGCATGTACTGGTGATTCGAGACTTGAATGTACTGGCTTTTGTATGGGAAAGTGTCCAAACTGCACTAAAAAAAAAAAGATTCTTACTGTTGCGGACTTTTGGCTGTTGCGGGGTTGTGGCACCCACCGCGCCAGCAGGATCCGTATCACACTGCATAACCCAATAAGAGAAGGGTACAGTTTATCACATGGCCATCGAATTGGGTTAAATAGACTAGCCTTGAAGCAAGCCAATCCTCCTTTTCGGCGTATGCTTTCGTCAAGAATGCTAACTGTATCCCGGGATGGAGAACCGTAGCTGCGTAGTAGATTGGCGTCTCGTCAAGCTTTGTATAGTACTTGTTGAGCTTAACCCAAACAGAATTGACGCAGGAAGTATAGTAGCTCGGTTCTGTTCGATTTACAGCCTCGATCTTTGCTTTCTCAAGCGTCGTAAGGAGGAACTCGTAGGCCACAGCTACCTGCCAGATACTCCCATACTGTGCCTCGATTCCTCCCTTACGGAGCCGGGTTTGACCATCCCCTTCAAGCCGCAAAAGACAAGATTCAAACATGCTGAGAATATCTTTAAACCAACCCAGCGCATCCCAATCTGCATCTGAAAGGAGGTTCTTCTCCTCGAGGCATGGAGGGAGAGAGCAGCGGAGCTTAGTAAATTTTGATCGAGACCGTGGAAACCGTTTGCCAGATTGTATGGTTACGTCAATTAACTCTTCGAGGTAGCGTCGAAGCTTGATTGCTCGCTCAATCATGTAATATTGTGAGAGCCAACGCGTGCTATTATCGAGAACCACATCAAGTGTTCCAGGATAGCTTTTGTCAGGATCTTCTTCTTGTATCTTGCGCAGAATAGAAGTAACCTTGTTAGATCGATGGACCCAAACCACAAGGTTTGGTGCCCCGCATGGAGGATGCCAACTGTATTGGGGTCGACATTGTACCAGGCATGGTTCTTTTGTACGTTATTCGAATTTTCTGTCGTTCTATGATGTACGCAGTACTCCTTATTTTATGCACAGTGCTCTAGAAAAACATTGTTCTCTGCTCTCGATGGAGCCGCACAGTATATAACCATCGAGGATGACCTCCAAGCAGAGCTAAAACTATCGATATGGAAATACGCAAAGAGCAATAGGTAATTCACCCATGTCTGCATCTTTTCTGGTACGAGCTAAGGAGACGATTGCAGAAGTAACTTTGTTAGGAGTTGTGTGGTGGCGAGGAATGTCCTCTCATGTCGGACCCATCCGAATCAAAAGCGTCCCATTCCATATTGCTGCACCACCCAATCCGGTAAATAACAACAGAAGATGTTATTCTGGAAGCAGGTGCTCATAGAGTGGACTTGCCCATCGCTCAAAAAGTCGACTTAGCGATCAACTGACTGGCTGAATGGGTCGTTGCTCGAGAAGTCGCCTTTGCCGTCGCTCAAGACGTCGACCCGTTAAACTTCGGTGGATATCGCCGATACGATTCCTCTATCAACCACATCACTAAGTCTGAGTTCTTCATTGCATTCAAGGTAGCCCATGACAAGATCTATATATGGCCAAGATCGAAACATCTACCCGGACACAGAGACCCAAACAACTCAACGTAATCAACGAGTTGATCAACGGCCAACTCAACCAACTCAATGGAGGACTTTATTAGTAAGCTGCCCAACTCAATATTACCTTGAAATTGGTGGATCTCGTTGATTTCGTTGATATAAAGTGGGTCTACTAGCCACTGTTAGTGACTGTAACTGCGGACTGGTATAAATCCTAACAGCGACCCCGTAACTAAGGCTATGTGTGGCTTGTACGTAAGGCAGATCACCTAATTTCCCTGGCCGCCACCTCCTTTTACCCTCAATTCTGCTTGTAACTTCCACATCGATTTCAACAGCTACACCGATTGCATTGCGTAACTAGCTCAGGATGAGTATTCTATCAGATTCTGACGCCATCACTGCTGTTGACGATGATGGAAATTTTAGGTCGTCTCCAGCGCCTTCTACAACATAGTGTCTTTCTAAGGGGCTTAAGTTTCTAATTGAGTTCAGCTCACGAATATCCGCATTTTGGTCCAAGATGCGCAGAACCTTCTGCAACTGGCAGCGGAGTTCCCGTTCCCTGACCTCCTCTTTGATGAGGTTTTGCGGGCGTTGAAGGTCGGGACCATTACCGGGGCACGGGACAAAGTTCATTCAGGGTGCTGTTAGCCTTGGCGACTTGGTTTTGCTTCCAATGCAGGATGTCAGTATCTCCACGGCCCAGCGGCAGAAGGTCATGTGAGAGGGTTAATTCTTTGTCGCTAATGTTGCCCCAGGACCAAGTTTCCATCTGTCGTGCCATCTTCCTCTTTCACCTTTGGGCGGCAAGCTTTGAGAACAAGCTTTTTGATTGAGTCTGTGGGAGGAGATGTGGGAGGAAATGAAGGATGGCAGGCCTGGTGCCTTTTGGGAATTCTCACTTGGATCGAGTTTGGCCAGCGAAGAGGGGTCAAGCTTGAAGTGAGAATGCTCCAATTGGCACCGATATGTCTCATCGAGAAGATTGCTTAGCAGCAACGAGAATATCGAATGCCCATCAAAGAACTCAAAGCCACGGCGTGACGTTGACGGTATACGAGAAGCTCGAAGGACGACCGAGTGACGCTGTGATTCTTCGGACGTTGGTGCCGCGTTTGTTTCTTGTTAAGCACGGCCATAAAGCATTTTGACATGGCGGAGGAATTTATAAGGGATCGTTACCAACTTTAGCCACACGCCCACTTTCCATAGTCTTCTCTACCAAGCCCTTCCTCTCTGCTCTATCGGGAGGGTAGTACGTGTCCTTGTTCTCGAAGAGCACGATAGGGTGTCGGAACCTCTATGTTCTAGGCAGCGCATTTGTGCGTGGTTCACTGAGTTTGAGTTCTGGGGAAGTGGGTCGTTGTGACGTGGGTCGCGAGACTGTCGTGAGTTTTCAAAGATGATAATGATGGTCGAGCAAGAAGCGAAATCGTGAAGATGATGATGATTGATACCGACGGGGGTGTCGTCTGAACCTCATTGAAAGGGCTTTACCATGTCTGCTACACTATGAGAGCGTGGCCAGCTAATCACCAGGCACATGGCCGAGTACTGGCTGTTGAATATAGACTGTGCCAGTTGCACCTGTAAATGCACGTTGAATGCTATGTTTTCTGCGTTGGGGTAGAAATCGCGATGAGCTGAAATCCCGGTCCGAGGTAAGAAGTCCGACGGGCACAGGTTGGGGATTGCAGAGCAATTCGTATTGCAAGTTGTACCCGGCTGATGCAGCCACGTCTTTATCTCCAACCTTTTGGACCTTGGCACGGCAGCCGGACAAATAATTGTCATCAGTACTCGTGTCTAAGGCCCGCTTGGTTGGACGAGATATAGGGAGCGAGTCAGCTAACCTGGCAAGCTGATTCTGCTCCATAATGGTATCGATTCAGGTGGTTTCCTTTGGCTTGGTCGCGTGGTAAAAGATAGCAAGAATCATTCAAATAGTGATAACGGCGCCGTGTCGCTCGCAATGACTCGTGATTAACATTTCCAGACATGGTAAGCAAAATTCCAAGGGACCACATAATTTATCTACATCTCCTGGACTTGGTGAATGGCCTCTGTTTCAGCTGGCTACCTACCCGCGCTAATGTAGACATCTGGACCGTCGTGGAGACTTCCGACGGTCTTACTCTTTTCCCGATTCCTCTGAGTTGTTGGGGGTGTCGGTATCATCGGTGCTGTTCTCCTTGGCCTTCGCTCTAACAGCAGCGATCTTCTTGTCCGGGCACTCTTTAGAATAATGACCAGCAGGGTAGGGAATCAATCCACGACTTCCACGGTATTGATCAATATATTGACTTCAATCCACGTCAACGTCAATCCACGAGACCTGTTGTTATGTAATCAATCCATCCACCGGTGGGGGCTCGTGGATTGAGATGTGGATTGACGTGGACGCTAGTCAGGGGTATGGGCGCCTTGATATATTTCGTTAATATTTGCTATGTATCTTTGCGCAAACACTAACACATCTAATCAGGCAATACCTCGGACGCGTTCTGACAGGTCGTGACGCGTTATAACGACTGAGCCCAAAATGTCTCCTCATTTACTTGATTCATACGGTCGGTGAACCTTCAATCTCGAGATGGCGGACTTTCCTTTTGACCCTAAACTACCGACCAACAACGACGGGCATGCCGAGGTCCCTCTGCCTAGTCTGGATCCGGACCCCGAAGTCCGCCAGCCTTCTACTTGGGCACCAACAAGTGATGAGGAGCGAAGGATCTTCCGCGTCTGGAAAGGATTCACGCTGGCCGAGCGCAGCAAAGATACCCTATCATGGGTATGGAATTACGGAGTCGAGATTCAATCCAAAACATCCCGACGATGGATCTGTATGCCATGTGCGCAGGCATTATCGAAGATGTCGATAACATACTGCTTGACGATACAGCGCTGGAGGAGTCTGTTGAACGGGCTTGTTCGGATGAATGTGAGGAGTGAGGTTCGGCGGTAGCTTCAAAAATTGCCCGAATAGGAAACCCGATTTAGTGCGACAGGGGTCTTCCACGGGTTCAATATTATGGACATCAATCCACGGACAGCCCTGTGGACATCAATCCACGAGCATTCTGCTGAGTAAGCCGTCAATTCAATCCACAAAGTCGGATATTGACGTGGATGGATTGATTCCCTACCCTGATGACCAGTCTTCCCACAGTTGAAACAGGTGTCTGCTGTAAAATGAGCTTTCTTGTCCTCATCGCTCAGCGCTTGGCCTGTGGCAGATGAGGTTCTAGGTTTCCTGGGGCTCTTGCCCCGGGGCTTCTTGTCCTTGCGGGTTTGTGCCTTCTCTATACGCTTCTTCGACTGGGTGTGTTGCTTTGCCTGTTGTTTCTCGTACGCTCGCTGACTGCTATAGGCAGCGTCAGCCACACACTGGCAAAACTCCTCGTATGTGATGTTTGGGTCTTTGCTGTATCTTAAAAGGTGGTGGTCGAGTGTCGGAGGAATATGGTCCCACAGGTTCTGCTTCCAGTCTTCTTCTGGGATCTTAGCTTTACGGGCTAGGGAGTTAAACTCGGCGATGAATTCATGGATGTCGTGTTGTTTAGCCGGGTCGTATTCGTGAGTCTTTAGTTCCTCTCTGGCTGCTGAGGCTTGGTTCGGGTCGTGGTAAACGGTTTCTAGCTCTTGAATCATCTCGGCCACACAGGAGAACGGTCGCGTCTCGGACTGGTATCGCGTTTCCAGTGCTCTTTCCGCATTACCCTCAAGCAGGTTCATCAGGTGTCTCATCCGACTTTGCTCAGTTCGGAAACAAGGCTTGTCCTCCTCGAACTTGTCGGCTAGCTTCCGAAGCCAGTTGTCAAACGTTTTTTTGTCGCCCTTGAAGGACGGAGGGTCCTTTGAAAGGGGCTTTTCCTTGCGGTCGTAACTTGGGTTCTTCCCATCTATTCCCGCATACTTCTTAAACACCGGCCAGGCGGCCATACCCGTCGGTCTGAAAAAACTGCCACCGAAAGCGCTTTCCACTGTAGGTTCGCGTCGCTGTCGAGGCGGACTTGCGGTTCTTTCTTGTGCCTCAAGCTCTGCAATCCTCGCTCTGAGAATTGCAAGCTCGTCTTGCCGGCCCTGGTTGTCGCTGTAGTTAGACATCGCCTCTCTCTGAAGGTGTCTGTTCGGGTCTTGGGTCTCTGTCGGCTCTACGGACGGCAGGACGGTCTGGTCTTCTGGGGTCCTTATATCTGGACTGATCTGATCTGAGGTGAGCTCTGAGTCTGGCTCTCCGAGAAACGCGTTGTCTTCCGCTGTCTCGGACTGTGCTGGGTTTCCGATCGGATTGAGCCGAGCTGACTGTCGACTCGTCGATCCCCAGTCTTTCTTCTTGGGCATGTGGTAACACGCGGGTCTTAGGTCTTGGGTCTAGAGCGAGATCTTTTCCGTCGGTCGCGTCGACGTGTGGGTTGGGTTCCGTATTTATTGATCGCTCGGTCAGCGAGTGAACTGGCGAGCTTAGAATAGTGTCACGGCCGGTGCGAGATGCAGCATGGGAGCTGGGTCTATTGGCGCTATCAACGAAGATTCTAAGCTGAGGAGAGGAAAAGAAAGGGGAGAGCGAAGCTCTGGCGGTCCCTGGACTGCGTAAAAGTCTTGACGCGACTGTGGGGCTCAGGGTTAGGGCCTTGTGACGGCCAGGGCTTGCTTGACCGTGGCTGCCGTCACAGATAATACGTACTATAATATGTCACGTACTATAACATGTCACGTACTATAATCTGTGTGCTGTTTCAAATTATGGACTGTGATATCTGTGCTGTCCTAATTTGTGTACTGGTATATCCATCCTATACACGTGACTCAGCTCGGCCCGCAATAATATCAAAGCGGTTTAAATCCGGACAATATGGGGGCCTAATTCCGGTCCTTGCGATTACTCCGCCAGAGAACCCAGATCTTGGCCGCGGCATTAAAACTTCATTCTTTGTGCACATCAAAGAGGTCTGGATGTGGGCCTAAATGCGGGCTTATAGAATTCGCATGTTCCTATTCTTGGGTTTCGTATGAGAGCTGTGTTGAGGACGCGAAGCTTCTTTGTGGGTCTTGCGCCTAGATCGCAGCAGCTTCGAGCAGATGCGGAGATCCTTGACTATTTCGTCAGCATGGCACCTCATAGGACGGGAGGAGCCCACTTGTAGGACGAAGGGTAATACGGGATTAGTATAAAGGACGATCATTAATAGTTTTCCTGCGTGGGTTTCGGGGGTCCCTCGCCTCCGCCGGGGACACGCCGGTGCATCTGACGAGGTCCCGGAACAGCAGCGCGCAATTTTACACTGTTCAGTTAGTCATGCTGTGACCTTTTCTAAATAAAAGTTTACTCGAAAATGCGGAAGCAGAACCTGCACCTCCGGCGGCTGACTAACTGTGATCGATTTATTGTTAAGGCGCCTGAATGGCGAGAACACAGTCCCCGTTTATAAGATACTGTGCTTAAGCTACAAGGGGCCATTTTTGGTCCCCCGCAAAAAAACTTTATCGAAGCTTTTCATATACTATGATATACACACACACTGTTCGATATATTGGGTCTCGCTAGGGATGCCGGCATACTGTATACATTTCTTAAAGTTATGTCCGCTTTTTGGGATTGGGGATAATGCCATGGCCTGGCCTCCTTTTAGGTCCCGGCCCGATTTTGGGACGTAATAGACGGTACTAGAAAGAAGACTAAACCTATAAAGCCGCCGTTCGGTCGAGTCCTGGGTCTTATTTTTATTATGTTATTTTTTTCTAAGCTGTATACACACACACACACAATTTATTACGCCCGGCGGCGGAGCCGAAAGGGCAACTATCGCTAGTTACTAATACACTTCCTAAAGATATGCCATAGTCTCCTTAAGCCCATACAAAAGAACCTGTCTCACTTAGTGTCCTGTCATTGCTCTATCTCCGCGGATTCTCGTGGGTTAGTAATGTTAGTTGGCTAGCTTGAAGGCTCTTCTCCAAGTGTCTTTCCATGGGTCTTTGGCTTCCTCTTGGAATTGTGGATCTGTCGAAGCCCCAGAGGAAGAGTCCGCAGCAAGCTGCAGGTCGAGATTCGCGGCCTGGGCCATCCTTGCGTAAGGATTATGTGGACTGTCGATGACGAAGTGGTTCGCGAATAGCGTGTCTCGTCCCAAGACGCGAAGCGTCCACGGCCGCTGGCATGGTCCATTGAAGTGACGTTTTGGGGTTAGCTAGTTCCGGATATGTCATAGCTTTGTTATGGTAGACCAGGGGGTCACCCTTCAATCACGTCAATTCAATCGTCAACGGACGTTGATTGAATTGAAGTCGGGCCAATCTGAGATTGAAGTGATTGAATTGATGCATGGACTATCAATTCAATCTAGATTGAAGATATTGACGTTGACGTTGAATTGATCGCTAGCCTGCTTATATGGCAGTTGACTTCCTCACGATACCTTCAGCAGCAGCAGAAACTGAGCGTCAGTTTAGTAGCGTTGGGCAGATGGTGTCAGCACGGAGGTCTTGTCTTCAGCGGCACGTTATTGGCGCCAGCCAGTGTATTAGGTCTTGGAGCAAAGCAGGCGTCTACAAGGCTGAATTGCCACTTGAATTGCTAGATCGGGCATCTAGTACGGCGTTACAAAGTGATATTGCACGGGAATTAACTAGATGGGCACAACGTAGCTAATATAACTGGGAATAGCCTCAAATACGCACCCCATCCGATTTAGCAGATCTGATATCAGATTCCGAATCGGATGGGCTTCAGTCTATTCGATCGATTTCAAATCGATATCGGAATCGGATGGGATTTGGCCATCCGATCGACCGATGGCCTGCTCTGCACGCGGTATCGCCAGCATCAGGCCGTTGACGCCATGGCCCGGGTACACAGCCAGCGGCACAAGCCAAGTGGGAAAAGTATCCATCCGGCTGGCCACAGTCCAATAAGTTAGAAGCGCAGGGTTGTTGCGCGCGCAAAGAGTTTCCTCGCTAAGGGCACTATTCGCTATGGGTGGTCAGCAGTGCAGCCGACGTAGTGCAACGGCATTTGGTCCTGGCCGTCTTGGATGTTAAGCATCTTGCGACTAGACTGTGCCATATTTCGCAATGCATGTACGTGCCTGCTGCATGTTGTCCCCAAAGTGATTCGCTGCAAGGCGTTTTGTATGGGATCAGGATGCGATACCTGTGGGCGCCGACACAGAGTCCCGTCTGGCCTGCAGAATGTGGTCGCCCGGCATAAATTAAGTAGCCTTTTAATGACCCACCAATTTGTTGTTAAAGGCTCATCCCTGAAATTTCGAAGGTGTCTGGTGCTTAGGAGTCCGTCTTTGTATACTGTACCTTCAAAAGCAGCACAAAAAAAGTCCTTGACTCGCAGCTACACACACTTAATCACCCAACACGAATTGCGGAATACACAGATGGTTTCACAAGGACTCACGTTTCTGTCATTGGAAACTTTGCCATGGCCTCAAGGGTAGACAGACGTAGGTTATGGTGAGCTGACAGATTGCATTGCCCGAGCCCACAGAGCATAACTGTCATTGATGAACGACCTGTGGCCCTCAGGATCTCCAGAATACTGCGCCTTGATACTATGTGCGGACTCAACAACCATACCAAATGCCTCATAGACTCCATCCCCAGACTTGGCCGAGCATTCCGCGAAAGAGCACCCGCGCTCCACAGCAAACGCCTCACCTGTTTCTCGTGATACACGCCTGCCTGCGCCATCTAAATCTGCCTTAAGTCCGAGTATCAAGAGATGAATCCCGCGTTGGCCGCTCTTCTGGTGCACGGAAATAGTGTCGTATAGGAGAGAGACTTCATCGAAGGAAGCCTGTGAGCAGATGTCATACGCCAGAATGACGCTGAAGAAATCGTGGTAAGCGCTTGTCGCATGAGACCATACTGAGTCACTCGCGGACATGAGGAGGAGTATGTTGTACAAGTTTTCGCCACAAAGATACCTCGGCATCTCATCGTCCATTGCAAACATGGCCTGGTCAAACAATTCCCCGCCGTGCATGTCATCATAGAGCAGCTGGTTTGCGAATCGTGAGCACGTGTGAGGGAGGACCATCACGAGCAGCTTGACGGCGCGAGACATACCTTGTTTTGGAGAGATCTCCTTCCAATGCCAGGCGAGCCCAAGAGGACAGCGAGTATTGAGCCGCTGCCGGCGCACTTCAGTCTTGCACGGTGGCCTTGCTCCAAGTGTCTCTCATGGACAGCTCGTTGTGTTGGGCATCTCGGCCGAATCATGGTCTGTTCGGGCCCATCTTTACCAGCTCTGTTGGTTGTAGTCGGTGCTTGTGGCGCTGTCACTGATATACGCGGGTTTTTGGCGCGGCTAAGCAGCTTCTGCACCCATCGGGTCAATATAGCCATTCCGATCAGGTTGGCTACATTCGCATGAGAATACCAAGTCTGGATCTTACTCCGGAAACTTCGTTCTGGGAGGCGTTGTCAGAGATAGGCAGAACGATAGACTGGGGACAAACAACTTAGATGGCATTCTGTAGGCACGCGCATGTGAGTGAGAAAGAGGGGGAAAAGGGCTAGAGAGTAAAAGAAGGCGAGACTCCTGGGGCCGGAATCCTTCGCCGACAGGGATGCTGGTTCACACACATGCAGGGTGGTCATCCACTCCACCATTTCTTGGCAGTGGATGGATGGACGTGGATGGAAGGCCCGTGCATCCATTTCCATCCATTCCATCAGGCACCCCATTAAGTAATCCATCCATCCACCAGAACTCTCGATGGAATGGATGGACAATATCGGAGATTGCCTCGTTTTCGGACTTAAGATGGCGCCAGCCTGCAATCTATTGGTTACCAGGTCTTTTCAGCAGATATAATAATAATAAGCGCGTCGCGACGCGCTCGAAAATTCAGGTCGAGATGACACAAGACGACCAAACCAACAAACAATCTGCTGAGATCATGTCTTTGCCTTCTTCAGGATCGACTGAAGACAATTGGGATGAATTTCCTTGGAAGCATTTCCCAGGATATACGAAATCTCAACGTGTGAACAAGACAGTCTCGTGGATATGGGAGTATGGCTATGATATCCAGTCTGTTGGGGACGATAATAATCGCCGCTGGGTTTGTCGGTTTTGCGTCAAGAAGAGGAAAAGTCCGCCACATAATACATCCTCAACAGGGACGCAGAATGCCGAGAAGCACCTATTTAGAGAGCACGAGACCTGGGATCCCACTGGCAAGCGGGAGCCTCCTGTCAAGGTCAAGGAGAAGACTCCGTCAACAAGTATCGCCACTTGTTTGGGGACCACGAGGTGATCGACGCATTGGCGTATTGGCACAGGAAGCGGGCAACTTACCCCCGGCTAGCTCAAATGGCCCTTGATATATACGCTGTGGTGCCTATGAGCGCTGACGTGCAGGCCTCGCAATCAATCCATTACATCCACTCCCAGGTCAAGTGTAATGGATTGACGCTTGGACGTAGTATTTTGCCAGTGGAATGGATCCATCCTATCCAGAATGGATGGATTGAGGATGGATTGATTCAAATGGATTCGCCTCCGTGAAATCCCAATTAGGAAATAACTAGCTGGCTAACTTCTTCCACCAACTCACGCGTTTGAGGTGGCAACTCCCTGATCCATGCTGTCGCTCGCTTTTCAACTTCTTCAGCTGCCAATTTAGCCAAGGCAAGATCTTCTTGTTCTTCAAACCAAGACGCTATCCTCGGATCCAAGTCCTTGATAATACCTGCTCTGTACCAAGAGCGAAGAACCTGACAAAGGCTGATCACGTCAGCATCCAGATTCCTTCTCGACGCCACCACCATCCTCTTAGCCGCTGAAAATAACCTCTCGCATTCAGCTGACATGCTAGGGACTATCAGGAAATCAAGGGCCATTAGTGAAAGACGAGGGTACTTGAATCGGCGGTCATGCCAGTACTGGATAGGATCGTCGACTTCATTGTCGCCTGGCTCATAGGCGGCCTGCCAAGCAGCAAATTCATCATCGCTTGGTCTAGGTAATGGGGAAGAAGCTGGAGGCTTGGTTCGTGATCGGTTGACGTGCTCTTGGAAGGGATTCTTGAACGTCCTCCGTCGCTTAGGAGCATGTTTTTCAACGGCCACGATGTCAAGATTGCGGTATTTTTCGTCCCATACCTCTTGAACCAGATGTTTTGCCTTCTCAACCCAGTCAGGTCGGTGCTCCCAAGTTGATTCAAACCAGCCCCATCGGTATGCTGGGTGAAGTGCAATTGCAGCATAATAGACGGAAGTGTTGTCACACTTGTTGTAGTACTCATCCAACTTGTCCCAAGCTAGGTTGATACCTACCCTGAAGTGTTCGGGGTCAGGGAAATCATTGGCCACGGCCTTAAAGTGCTCAAGCTCGCCGAGCAAGAATTCAAAGCCTTGGAGGACCTCCCATATGTTGCCATAGGACCCGGTAAATCCATGTTTGCGCTGACGGACATGGCCGTCACCCTCAAGTTGAATGACAGTTGCTTCGAACAAGGTGAGGATCTCCTCAAGGTGTTCAAGAACAGCCCAATCATTGGCGGCGAGCTGGTTTTCTTCCTTGAGTATTCGCGGTATCTTTTGGATTGCCGCTTGTGTAACGCTGCCCGTCCTCTTCGATCGATTTTCTTGCTCCCACTCGTGCTTGAACTCTACTATCATTAACTCAATATAAGGGCGAAGCTTCAAAGCGCGTCGGATCATGAACAATTGGGACAGCCAGCGTGTATCGTTGTCGAGTACAACGTGTAGGGATCGTTGGGTACGTCGTTCATCAGCAGGCAGCGCGTTGATCTTTTCGTCTTGGATTCGCAAAAGTTTATATGTCAACCTAACAATTAACTAGCAAGTTAAATAATAGGTAAACTTTGAGTAGGAAACATACCTATCTGACCTGTCGATATCAACAACCATATTATGAAGAGACTTCAAGTGCTGGCTCGTCAGCCAGCTCGCTTTGCCCTATATCCAAGGGCTCGTTTTGCCCCATAGCCGTGGGCTGCCCGCCTTCCTCCGGAGCTCGAATCTCCGGGTCTGAAGGCACAACACATTCTTCCGAGCGCTGCGGCACTGGTTCCGGTGTGTTTTGCCGCTGTTCCATCACTTCCTTGGATGCTGGTTCGAATGTCTTCACGCCGCCTGGTTTTGATATATCAATCTCCCAAAAAGCAAGGTTCAGCAGGGTTGACAGCGGCAAGGTTTCGTCCTGTTGTCGAAAAGTACGTAAAAATGAAAATAGAATTCAAACCCTGGTTGGATGGACGAGGGCTATCCGTTGACCCAGGCTGGCTTGCACCGCCGCGGAGCACGAAATTGTGTCTGCCGAACCAAACAAAGCAACGATACCCGATTCTTCAATCCCTGTCCAGACCCAGGGGCAAATCAGGAATCGTTGACCAATACACCCATGTATGCATCTATTCGTACGCGGCAGAAGCTGGAAGAAGTGCAACCCTAGACACCACAGTGTTGGCGAAATGACAGGTACGATCTGCGATCATATTCTGCTTTTTCTTCGACCCCATGGCAGCAGAAGCTCTGATGGATCTGCCGACCAGTAGAAAACGCGCTGGATCCGCCGGCCAAAACCGCTGGCCAGGCTGTTTTCGAGACCAGACGTTGGACATACTCCCGGGGGAAAGGATGCGTGGACGCGGGGGCGACGGGCTGCTTCAGTATTGTTTTCTGGGTCTGCAAATTCAAGCGACGTGAGTTATATTCACAGCGACGTCCCGTTTCCGAGCCGTGAAGCGTGCATTCTGTTATCCGACATCAATGCACCTAGACCCGAAGCTGCTGTTCGCGTTCTGTGCAAAACTGCCTTCTACCACACGTGGGTCAGTCTCGACAGGGGTCACGGGAGCGGGTGTTGTCCAGAGTGCTTGACGCGCGAATTAGGCTATCGTTCCTCCCCTACCAAGACCTTGTCGAGCAGGAACTGGCCATGCATGGGTTCTGAAATTTTCCGTTCATGTTTTTTTTCTCTTTTTCTTTTTTCTTCTTTTTTTCAGTTTCCCTCCTGAAAATTCATTTCAGCTAGCCTAGTAGGGGTCTGAGACGCGAAAATAAAAGCCCTGATAAGTTAGGATCTAACAAGGGTTCTTTCCTAAAAGTAATCACACAGTGAAAGACCGTGCCTCGCCTACCAGAATTAAGTTGCCCAGTGAGCACCTTTTCGATTTTCAGCTGTCCAACATGCAGCGTTCCTTGACCCCTAGAGAGCAAACACACTTACAAGGCGACACACAATATAGAAAAATGAGCATCTCACCGGTTTCCTCCCCTGAACCAGCTGGACCTCCAAAGCGCGTAGATGCAATAGAATGGAGACACTGGGGACCTTGAAAACGCATCTCGACGGCCACGTTGTTCACTACAAACTACGAGCCAACCAAAAGCTCCGCGGTTGTGTCATGGTGAAATCGATGTAGAAGACGCGTTCTACAGCTATGAACCAATGGAACCAGCCCGAACGTGATGCCATGGCGACGCGCGACACGACGTGGTGTGTACAGTAGCAACAAAAGAGGGAGGCTGGCAACGGTTACGGAGCTAAACACGATTGGTGGACGGTGTTCTTGGCCCAAGATAATCAAAGCACAAACCAATTGTAACGAAACAGCCGCCAGTACTGATTGCGCTAAGCAGTGCTTGAACACTTCCAGGCACCCTGGCGGGCCACTTAAGTAGGTCATTACACCAATACATTCTGAGATTTTAACGTGGTCGGCCCACACTTGGGCCACCCCCTTGAGTATCTCAGCAAGCAGAAGTCGATTCACGGAAAGAGGTCAACAGAAAGGAACATACTCGATCCATCCCCGCAGGTGAGAGCATGCGACCTAGATCAACAAGACCACCCCACACTAGATCACCCACGACTCAGGCCAAAGGAGGGTGCGTTAAAACCAGACCTGGGCAAATCAAGACCCATATCACCAGGAAACCCCTCAGTAGCGATGTCACAGGCAGATTCCCATTCGAGAACGCACCACAGAATGTCAGACGGGGAGCAGTCATCTTTACTGCGCAACAGAGATCAGAACGAACAAAGAAAACCCAGTAGTAGTCCTGGCCTCGCAAGCCAGCCGTCGAGCCAGCCCACGCACTGATACCCCTCCATTTATTGCCACAGATACCCGCTACTGGAAATTATCCATCTTCAAACTCCATTTTCTATCCTCCGTACATTCAATAAGAGCCTTAAACTGCGATGCAAAAGGTAACAGCCATCCCAAGGTGAAAGTGCCGTCAGGCGTCTGTAGAGTATAATGAGCATTATTTCTCTCAGCAAACTCCTCGAACACAGCAAGAAGGATGTGTTTGGCCTTAGCGTAACAAAGTCCCGTGAAACTCGCTTGACGCTCGGGCCAAAACATAAGTTTTGACCCAAGAAGCAGGAGCACACCGAATCCGCAAGCTTTTTGGACAACTCTGCGGTCGAAAGTGTCATCCTCCTCAGCTCTGCCCTGGGTCTCTTGTGACTCCGCGTCCACCTTCGCTTGATTTGGGGTTAACAACTCTTGGGCACGTTGGTCCAGAAACGTGATATAGATAGAATTCAGAGAGGGCGGTAGTCCGAGTATCATCCATGGCACCTATACGTGCTGGTTATTCAAATTGGCCACGGAGCGTCAAGATTTCTGAAATTACCTACGAACAGTGATGTTATTGGATTGGATTGGAGCTGGATCCGAGCCTCGATCCAATCCAGTCCAGACGTGGGGACAGGCAGCCTCCAGGATATCCAGAACCGATCCAGTTCATATTTTTACCCTTTTGGGACAACCAATGAGCCGCTGAATAAGCAGACTTGGAGTAGAACTGTTGTTGTCCTTGGGTTATGACACCACCTAACTACGGAGCTCATGTTCTCTAGCAACTTGCGTCTCCAGTATGTTCTTCTCGCTTCCATCATCTTCGCCGCCTTCCTCTCCCTCACCCAGCCCATCCGCCCCAACTGTACTCCCTGCCTCACCCTCCATCAAACCGATGGCAGAGTCATCAAATGCCTTCTGCTCCGGGCGACCATACCAAGCTCGTAAGCACTCGCTGGCTTCAATGACGTCCATCCGGAGCCGTGAGCGATGATCTGTAAGGAGGAGCTTGGCGCTGCTAAAAAGGCGCTCACACTCATCTGACATGGGAGGCAGGGCTAAAACGTCCAGCGCCATACGAGCTAGGTCCGTCTGCGAGTGGTAACGCTCATTCCAGTACTGGACGGGGTCGAATTCCTCGTCATCATTAAGGCCGATAACGTCAGCGGTGATAAACTCATTGTAGTGATCCGTTGAGGGCAGTTCGGGGCTTGAATTAGGGTCGAGGTGGTGTAGTTTGAGACGCTTGTGGTTTCTCACTGAAGTAAACGATTCTCTTTCGGTTCTGTGGCCTTAAAGACGTGGGTAGGAACTGGCGCGCCGTGTGATGCGCCAACTTGCCAAGGCGTATTCTGTCTCAGCATCTGTAGCTGAAGGTGGAGGGAAGGATGTGGGATCCAAATGGTGGACATCAGCAGTTTCAGACACGGTAATACCGGGCGATAAGACTTCCGGGTTGTCTTCATACGCCCTCTACAAGTTTTTCCAATCTCTCCAAGATGCAGGGAGCCAATAGGCCAAGTGCTAAAAAAGCAACGCGGCTCGAAAGTGCAGGAGAATAGAACAAGCTTTGTATAAACCAGCTTTAATCTAAGGTACAGTCTTATTGTCAAACTAACCCTTTTGTTGTGGGAATTTGGCACTGAGAAGTGCTAAGTTTGTATCCAGTTTAGACTCAGTTTGAGCACTGAAAAGTAAATCCAACACATAAGCAAACTTGTGCTCTGGCCATAGCTTTCCGAAGTTGCAGTTATTGTATGTTTGACAGAAAATCAGAATGAATAGAAGATGTTTAGTCCAGGTTTAGGCTGGGTCTAAACTGTTTAGGTAAAGCCCTAGCCCTTTTGCTTGCTTTTGGCACATATCTGTAGTAATAACCCAAATACCTAAACCATATATAGACTAGAAGCAAACTTGCTTTCTAGAAACCTTAGTAATTAAGCTGAATAATACTAAAAAGAGTTTAAAGTAGGCTTGGGGGCTATCTAAATTGGTAAAGATATATGCTAAAGTAACTGCAGCTAATTTAAAATTAGTATTAACTGTTGCAATAGCACTCAGTCTCGCCGTACGCTTATGCCGAAGGCTTGGTTAGATGACTAAGCCAGCCTCCTTGGCACAGGCGTGCTTATCACGCCTGCCGCACGGAGAGCCTCCCTTTTGTTTCTAGTTAGAATAGCAATGAATAAATAACCAACCAACCCACCGCCTAACCGCGAACCACGTACGTACGTACAAAGCCCATTCAACATTAACAGTGTTTAAACTTCGAGAAAGGTAAGTAGTTGAATAAGGTCTAAATAATTTACAACTATAGTGTAGATGCTATGCATTGATAAAAAAGACGTTTGTTATTCCCTGGACCATTTTAAAAGAAAGGTCTATCTGTAGGAATTTAAACCGATGAAACTGATCAGCTTGAACTTGAAGGAAACACACTGCAAACCAACAAGCACGCGTACGTGCATTGGGACCTAGGTATTCAATATGGCATACCCATCGGTCTTTTTGAGGTCGAGTTCCAGCTTTTTTACAGACGCAAGAGGCGGAGAGAAGCATTCTCAATTTACCAAAGGTACACAAGTAAGTACACCAAAGTGCACCCAACGACCTTTTTAAGGACAATTCAGGATCTTGGTACTATAACAAAGTCTGGCGCACGCGTAACACAGAAGTCCCTTTTGATCTTCAAAGCGGGTGAGTGTGTACTGTATCGAGCCCACCACCTTTCTAAAATTAGTAGTCACTTCGTAGAGGGTGGTCATGCTCTACGTGCGCGCCTAAAAATCTATTTTCTGGGTCACTGCTCTATATAAATTGCGCAACAGTCCTCCAGAAATCACCCGGACCCCTTGTGGCCTGTTCACTCAAAGTATTGTGGATTAACAAGCAACGGGATTTCGTTCCCTGGATGATGATTGTGAAAGCTGAAATTGTCATTTTGGGCACAGTCGTCACTCTACTTGGAGTGGTTTCCCATCTGGCAGTCTCCTTCGCTGGGATAGAATGGAACATACTTGCACCCCTCCTAGTTTGCGTATACCCGGCCCTTGCCTTCCTCCTCTTTTTAATTATAAACTCATTTGAGTTGGATATCAGCACTTGTTTCCAATATCTATTTACTCTCGCCATTTTATATTGCTTTGGACTATTTACTACTATCAATGTTGTTAAAGGCTTACATCAAAAATATAGACCGCTTAGTTGGAGACCACAAGAAATCACCAAGCAGTCATCTATTCTTGCCGCGCTTGACGCTCCCGGAGAGACCCGCGATAAAGCGCGATGCAAGATTAAGAAGTGTGAGAGCGGGCAAGGAATTGAGCAGGAAATACCATGATAAAAAATGGTGTGCACAGGTGGCTGTGTAATTCGGGATGGCCTCACCTCCGGGACGTTCTCGGTGGACGGGTTGATGATTATGCCTCCGCCAACATTGTAGTGGCGACAGGCCGCATCACGGCTGTCGCAAAGAACGAATGAACGTACCCCAAGCTTGCTGATTAAGCCTCTGTCGCCCGTGATTCGTTAGGACCAATCCTAATGCTGAGTTCCATTTTTTCTCGACACCGCCGACAATGGTGGAGTATATCGAGACCTTTCGACCATGGTCGAAAAGCGCTTTATCCGTGAAGAGCTCGTTCCAGATATCACTTTCAGTGTCGGAGCCCCAACACGCTACATATGAGAAAAAGTTGTATCAGCCTTTCGATTCGTCTAAATGGTCCATGCTATGTAATCAGAAGCACCTTTGGCCTTGAGGTCTGCGATGAAATTTGGCGGGCTGGTGGCGAGAAATGTAGATATAGAACGAAACGAAACGGATTGAAGTTGAATAACATGAACGCATCGTGCACTTTTATATACTGAGTAATGCTCGCAACATTGGTTGTTAAAAACTATAAAAATGAAGTTTGTTTACTTTTGTCGCAATAAAGCGTATGTAGAAACAGTTTGAAAGTGCGTGTGTGTCGGCCAGGAATTTCGCCACAGTCCGAGAAATTGTCGACTTTCCCGTGCCTGCCATTCCATTTATCCAGAACACCGCCAGGGCGGTGGGATCATCGACACGTAGCCTGGCTGAGTAGAAGGGATGGTAGCAATCGAGGTGTGTTGAAAATCTGCGATAGTCGCAGGTGCGAGGGTTCCTTTTGGAATATGGACCGGCAAGCTGCGTATCCACTGGTATATTCTTTTGACCTTTTCTTGCGGCCGCAGAAAGTCTTCTTGGATTTACATGCTCGTCTGCAATGTCGGCTCCCTTGCGCTTTGACTCCCCAGTAGAACCGTAGGGAAATAAAAGGAAAGATTCGTTTTCGTGATTTAGTCGTCTTCGGGTACGCAGCTACTTGACGGGCAAAACCCGGGGCGAAATCCGCCAGGACATTGCAGTAGGGCACGACAGGATGCTTGACAGTTTCATTAACGACGCCAATGCGGGAAAGATCAGAAAACAGCTCGAAGATGATGTCCGGCCGTTCCGCACAAAGTCTGCTCATGATGTCGTGGTGATTATGAGGTAATTCATGATTTTTAGGTCTCCTGATGAAGCAGATGTTATGCTTGATCAGCTGTTCTTCGTAATTTGGGTCATATGGCCCAGTCGTGGTCTTCTTTGTCTCCGGAGCCATTCTGCCAGAGCCTCTCTGCAGCTCCGAAAACTGAGTACGACTTCAGCTATTGACTTCAATGGACTTATGTTTGATAAAATGGACTGGGGCGCGGAGGGATTGCTTACCCCTCGTAGGTGACTCAGATCAGGACCTCCCCGCCTTGCAAACCTATTGATATCGAAGCCGGGTGCTCGTACTGGAGATTTGGTATGTGCCGGACCTCGATTCTTGTTGCGCCTGTCCAGGGCTCTTAAGGCCCCCCCATTAGCGCTAATGTCACAGCTGGCATCATCTTCGAGAATGGACCAGGGTTTGTACAGCGAGTGATATCTGAGAAGGTCATCCAATCATACAAAAGTGTCTGGGAATATCTATCTAGGTAAGGTAGATACCTAAAAAAAAAAGAGTTGAAGGTATGGTGGGGCCTTTCTACTTACGGAATAGCCGGCTTCGCAGAGTCTTGCCGATCAGAGCGGGAGATAGACCGCCGGGATCGTGGCCAGTGAACATCGCCCGCCACTCTCAACTGGAGGCGGCTCGGCTCTTGCAAAATGTTCAAGCAAGACACGTCGGGAGATCGCGTATCCCAGACAGACAGGCTGCACGTGTAGTGCGCGCGGAGCGCGCAAACCAATGACAGTCTTAGGTGCCCGGCCTCGAGCGTGTTGCCTCCCATCTTGCCTCGCATGTTGCCTCGTTAACAGAGGGACGCAGTGGAACAAACATCGCGTCTCCAGGCAGAGAAGTCCTTTCGCGTGGCAGTTCTGGAACAAGACCTCAGACAACCGCGCCCCCAAGTGCCTTAGATATTTAAACCCGTCCTTCCTACTGGTATCACATCTTTCAAACCAAGACCAACACTGATATCCTGCCTTTCCCGAGCGCACTCTAAACTCGGTGGCTTTTGCACTATAAAGTGACTCCGCTGGGTGGTCAGAAAATCCCCCCTTCCATCAAAATGACCTTCGATCCAATCCTCCAGAGGGCGCTGGACGTTGCCAGCATCCCCGAGTTCGAAAATCTCGTGCAGAAATTGAAAGTCTTGTTTCCAGACAATTTCCAAAGAATCCCAGTTGTCGTCTCGATAGCTTTAGACGCCTGGCTCCAATCCCAAAAGAATTCTGGCTCTGGCGAGTCAGAATCTTTCTGGTCCCAACTCTTGAGAATTTTCCTGAAGAGGAGTCGCTGTGTGGGGCTCGAATTCTTCTGACGGGCATACCGGGCCACCATGCTACGCAGCTCCTGCGATCGCTTCGGGGTCAAAAAAACGGTCCCTTGGGGCCGACAAAAACACTTATCGGTGAAAAAATGGCTGCTGAAGCGATTGCCAGCACTAGAATTCAGCGATTCGGCTTCCTTCTGGCGGTTATCTTCGACAAAGCGGCTTGCAAGTGCCCTATGCTTAGACACTGGCCAGAGACCCGTTGCCCGCCAGCCAGAACGGATATTTGACTCTGTAAGTGCCTCCATTCGGGCCTTGTGATAGCAGTAAAGAAACCGTTTCTTCGCCACGACTGTAGACGAGTCGTGCCCTCCTTGGCGGTCGAGATGCTTTTTGAAGGCTGTCTTCAGAGGCTTGAAGACCGCTACGTCTAGCGGTTGAAGCATATGCGATGTATGGGCGGGCAAAAAAACGATATAGACCTTATTTGAGAAGCATTCCCATATAAAGTCTATCGTTGTGTGTGTGTGGTGCCCATCGATCACGAGAAGGCGCCAGTCTAGAGGGTTTTCTAGCGCCGTCTGAGGGATAAAGACCTTTCGAAGCCAGTGGATCGCTATTAGTTCCTCCATCCAGCCCTTCTTCGTCGCTGTGAACTGCCAGCCCGTATAGTCCTCGAGAACTATAGGAAACCACTACTGCTAGATAGTCAGTCCTTTAAAAATACTTAGAGGGATCAGAGACTTGCCCGTAGCGGAGACACACTCGAGAAAGGAGGTCCACGCCCTCGAATTGAAGTCCTTCTTCAGAAGCTCGCTGCCGTCGGAATAGCCGATGGTGAGGGCCTTTTCTGACTTGCCCTCTATAAGCCCACCCTCGTCAGCGTTCCAACGGTTGGCCGGCTTAATCGCCTTTACGATAGGCAACTGCATGAAGTTAAACCACGACCCAACATTCTTTCTTGTCGCTGCCCTCAGCCGTTTTGCCTCAACGCGCTGGTGCTTACGGCTTCGGAGGATAGGGTGGCAGAGGAGGAAGGCCCTCAGCCACTTCCTTCCGAGTAGAGCGAGCTCGCCGCCGCTGGAGGCCATCCGGGCCGCCTAGAATCGAATTTTTTCTCTTTACTTTCTCCTCCCAGGGGTACGTCTATAGTGACATTAGGCTTTGGACCTACAACACATATATACTTATATAATCAAAATCTATTCTAAACGCATTTTATGACAAAATCATAAAAATGACTGCAAACCGTCCTGTTACTATCCGGTGCAGCTGAGCGTACCGTTTAACACTGGGCCGTACGCTACATCCGAGAAGACCTTTTTCTTGCATGAGGCCATTTGCTCACAATTATTGTACTATCGTCTCCCGGTTGTGTTTAGCATTCCGACGCCCGTCAGAACTGATGGGTACAAAACCTGCTGGTCGGTCGTCCTATAATTTAGGAATAAGACTGCGCGGGTAGAACTGAGCGACAGCAAAGGCGGGGCGTGGGCGGCGTTTCACGGGAACGACGATGCCAGTAAAGCTGCATTGTGGTTCCTGGGATGGACAGTTAAATTATAGTCATCCTTAATAGTTAGTCTCTCATTGGTGTTCTATAAAGACTGCTACATTGTGCTCGACAATACGCTCTGGGATCTCAGGTAAATATGATCAGTGTAGGTGCCCTGCACGGCCTTAAAGCCTAACCTGACTGGAAGCTATGGCCGACTAGTAAGGAAGACCTCAAGCCTTAGTGACCGAAGGTTACCCACGACGTGCGAAAAAGTTGCCAGCGCCGACGAGCTTCTTAAGAAGTGGCATGCAGCGGAAAATAGGTGTCGTCCTAAGGAAAGAGTACGTAGGTTGCCGCCAATTTGGCTCCCAGCCTTCCTGTGTACAATGACTTCAATATAAACTTAGACTGCTAGGGATCATTTCCGCCGAATGACACCTCGATTTTAGACGGGGAGCTGTGGGGTAGCCATCCCTACGGTCGCACATTACCACATGGGTGACATAACCCTTTTGGGAAGCCTCAACCATGTGGAAATTCTTAGTAATTTTGTGGGCCCTTGTAAGACTACAGTACCGCACACTATTCGGAAGGTATCTCATCATTTAGATGGCATGTCCACCAGGGAATATGTCGTGATAATTCCTGGTGACGCGTCACAATTCTTCCACTCACACATCAACACCAGCATCAATACCCAGCCCATCGCCAACCCGTAGCTGTTGTGGGCTATCCCATCCATTCCCTAAGTAAGCTCGGGTCTATTCATCATGAGATTGTGCGACTGACCTTGTCTTGTACGTAGATATGCCAGATCACGTCCTATCGCAGACATGTCCCGATGTTCCGAAGACCGTGGCCCCTAAATCGTACCAACGGAGCCACGATTTCATCCGAGATAGCTACCCAGGGTCGAATTTGTGTCCATATTGCGGGAGACGTTGGCCCACGAGTATCTCCATCCTCGACAGTTCGCCAGTCCCGTTTCGAGACGTTGAGACGGCTTCCACCTCCTCCGCTATACAGTCTATCGACCTAACAGCCTCTGATCGTTCCACACCCTCACAGACAATCTTCACCGGCTCTGGAGACGGCCCTGGCCGTATCCTCGCAGCATCGCGGCCCGCCGCCGTGTATCGAGATGCCAAACTTACCCAGAGTCGGATCGCGAGGGGCATGAGGGCGAGCTCGTCGCAACTCAGTGAGGCTGTGGCTAAGCAGAGCCAAAACAAGAGCAGACGGAAGATCTCGATGCGTCTCACCGTCTTCCTTGCGAGGCCTGACCCATGGGAAATACTAGACGAAGACGAGGAGCCCCAGTGGTCTTTGGCTAGAGAGCTGCTGAAAGTCGCTTTGCGCCCCTTCGTCGACGAGGAACCATCTTTACCTGTCCACTTCTGGTTCGACAGCATCTTCTTCCCTCAGTTCAAGGACAAGCCTGCCCTCTCTTCTGTTCTTCAATTCGACAAGAGACTCGTTCAGAACGCCCATATTAAAGAGGGTATCACGGAGCTGAGCGACCTCGACTGGGAGAGACAGACAGTCGCAGAGCTTTTCGGCGAGGACTGCCCTTTTCGTTTCAGTAAAACAGAGGGCAGATATCTCCTTTTCCTTGTTTTCTATGAGCCATTGCCTCCTCGACCACAAGTCCCGGCCCCTCGTCATATCAAGACACCGAGGTCAGCCATAAAGCTGTACAAAAAGGAGAAGGGAGTCAAGAAAGAGTTAGTTAAGACCGAGGTGAAGGTACAGCCAGCCTTGTTAATCGGGAGCGAGTTCAACTCGCCCTCCTTGAGCCCCTCTCTGAGCCCAGTTCTACCTCCTTCGAGAGCTAGCGCAGAAGACCAGATCGAGGTTATTACTAGCGACGTGGACGAGACCCGCGCGGGTCGGAAACGAGCTCGAGACTCTATAAGCTCAGCACTCTCAGTAGAGGCAGAGGATAGGGAGCTCTCGGCTGGCCCTGCCTTCACTGCCCATGGTCCCGCTGCTGGAACCCGAGGAGTTGATACGAGGAGGCCAAGTAGCCGGCATCCTCGTAAACAGACGAGGAAATAGTAGTTACTCTAGCTCAAGGTGATCCAGGTCCCCCATCAGCTCATCCACACTATTGATAATATCGCCAGGTAGCTCAGTTCCGGAGAGGCCATTATTAATAGGCTCAAGGTAGTTCTCCTCGAGGAGCTGAAGCTAAAGCATTGTCAGCTAGCTTTTGAGTGCGATGGAGTACTTTTTTCCGTACGAATCTCTCTTGCCCTCCAACTGGACTCTCTGTGATGCTGAGCACCGGACTAGCCCCGCAGTCGAGATGAACCTGAATCTTGTCTCTAAGCCGTAAGTAGATCGCGAGGTGTGGTCGCTTATGATCAAGCTCCCCATCTAGCTGACCACCGAACTGAAGATCCCGGAGCTGTCGATCACACCAGTCCGTTGTTGTTGGGTCAAGAAGATCGTCTATATCGATAGAATCGACAGCGGCCATCATCTGGGCAAGCCCATCTCGAGCCGCAGGCCCTAGATGGACTGCCCAGTTCTCCACTTCGCTTGTATTATACAGATCCATCGGGATCCCGGCGACGAGATGCTCCCTATTCTTTTGTGGTCGGATGCGATGGCCGTTCCACATCTCCGTGAAGTCCGCAACCTCTTGACGGATCATGGGTCCATAGAGAGCATATACCGCGATCTGGTGAGCAAGACGGTTTGGTTGGAAGAGGCCGCTATCAATCAGCTCGTGTGAGAACGCGATCCAGCGCTGACTGACACCTTTAAGTAGCTTTTCCCACCAAGACTCGATCCGTTGGTTCGATGTGCTTGGGCCCCAGATATGACAGGAGCTCAGTCTCGCTCCCTGCCTATGGACTCGTTGGTCGTTATCATCGGTGGTATACCGAAACTCTGTCTGATCAAGGTCGGCGAGAATCGCCTGGGCTCCGGCCCAAAGAGGAGTCTCGATACCGTGATCCGAGCGGGTGAAAAGGGGGCGGACCCCTGAGTACGACACTGTCCGTAGAAACTGTTTGAGTGAACTCAACGCTGTCATGTTCCCCCTGCCGACATATATCCAGATGATGGCTCTCGAGTACGTGTCGATACAGGCGTAGATAGAGAAGCCGAAGTTCTTGAGCTTCTCGTACCCATCGAGAGACCACATGAAGTTAGGCCCAGGAACCTGGAAGTTCTTTCGGTGCTTCCAATCAGCAAGGCGTCTTTGCTCGGCCCGCTTCTTCCACTCTGGGTTCGTTTGGTACTCGCGATATAAGGTATTCTGGCCGACAAGGACGCCGGCACGGATGCGGACGTAGTGGTATAGATACCCCCTGCCAAATCCTCTGATGCTTGAAGACTGACGGTCGTCTTGGAAGAGGAACTCTCTTGCTTTTTGAATAGCCTCCTGTCGTTCAGCCAGATCTCGGAAGCGCCGCTTCATCCCATGCTTCAGACGATACTCCTGTACAGTCCGCTCGGAGATCTCGATGCCGCGTCGCTTGAGATCACGGACGATAGAAGTGTCGCTATATCCGTATCGGTAGAAGTAGCCTTTGATCAGCTCGACGAAGGTGTTGGTATCAATCTTTGAGTGAAGGGGCGAGTACTCCTGGGCACCCCATTCCGCTAACCTCCTTTTCAGGGTTCTGACGTCGAGTACGTGCCCATCGTCGCGGAGATGGGCACATATAGTGTCAATGGATAGTCCTTCTCGCCGCTGCTCGAGGATCCAGTCCTTGACGCGCTCCAAGTCCTTACGGGGCCTCGGCATTATGCGAGATGCAGACTAGGGGTTCGAGATCGTGGTAGAGGTCGGAGTTCATACCTCCTTCCAAGGCTTCCAGCTGCAATATCCCCCTCTGAACCGGCATTATCGGAGCTTCGGCGCCTCGGCGCCGATGGAATGGCATCAGCACCCCTTGGTATGGCATCAGCTCTGCTACATTGAAAACAGTGCGCTATCATATCAATACTGTAGCCCCATATAAAAACGTCGAAAGCCTATGTGCGAAATAGCTCCAATCATTTTCGTACATGGTTTTGTCACCCATGTGGTAATGTGCGACCGTACATCCCCTACTCTAACTCTAATTGTGCATCGCTGAAAATCAGTCAGCCAGGGAACGAAATTAGTTCTTAGAAATTAGTTCTAGTGTTGCGGGGCGAATGTGGCCCGCGCCACCATCAAGATCAACAACGAAGCATTTTAAAGACAATATTTATTTACCCTTTCTCTCTCCGTCTTGTTTCTAGACCAAGTCCTGGGTGGACGAGCAGAAGGGCCCGGCGCATTTTCAAATTGTTAAAGAATGGCTGCAACAAGATGACGTGCACAAAGTGTAGGAACATACAGTGCTACGTCTGTTCCAAGTCATGCGGCTACACTCACTTCAACGACTCCAGCCGGGGCGGAAAGACAGGAAACTGTCCGCTGTTCGACGATGGCTATGGTGTTGAGAAGCGGCATCAAGAAGAGGTCCGAGCGGCGGAGGAACAAGCCAGGAAGAGGGCCCGAGAGATGCATCCGAGATCGGCGATGTAGTTGAGTGGCATTTCCTGCCAAAGAATCACAGCGTCGCTCAATCATCCTTCGCACATCCTTGTGCTCCTGATGAATCCATCGCACAGCCCTTCTTGCTATGTTGCGATGCCTAACTACATTGTGATTCCAGTGCGTCTAGCCACCCATTGGAAGTGCGATTGAAGAGTCACAGCAACCACTGCCTGGCAGCTGGTGGCTGGGGACGGGAGGGCTCCGTAGAGGCCTGGTATGTTCCTGTGCACTCATGACACCGATGTCTTTGGCAATTCCGAACTATGCTGTCGACAGTTGGGCGACCTTGAGAGACAGATGAGTGAAAATGACTACATTGACGACTCTTAGAGGCCTCCAGCACCCATTGAGCACACTCACGCTGTGGGGAAAGATGAGCCAGCCGATCGACAACCAGGTTCTCGCCATATCTGTTTGCCTTCTAGGCCACAGCCCCAGACTGTGCTCGCCTAGAAACGCCCGCTGTGTCTGTCGCCTGACCCCCGAACGTTGAATCCGAATATTTAAAGGGCAGCCTTTGCACCGCTCCTCGAAACTTGTTTGTCCCATCTTTCACTCTTCTCCCCTCGCTCAGTGAGCCCAACGCCCCCGTCATGGATCAATCACCCATATCACGGACTTCGATACCATCCCTCTGCTGTGACGACTCCACGGATACTGATATGAAGATGCTTGATCCAGATACTCCCCGTCCCGGAGCTTGGTATATTGAACGCAAGCAGTGTTCTCAAAACACAAGTGACGTATACTCAGAGTTCGAGACAGCTGGACATACCCTCTGGATGAGGGACGAACTTGATCGCTACTGGGACGAGGTTCTCACGGATGACCATGAGAGAACGATATCTTTATTCTTCTCGGAGCCGATCCCTGCGGCTAGAATAGAGCCGACACAATCAGGCCAGCTAAAATCGACTAATCCCATGTCATTACCGAACGCACAATCCTGTACACCAGATCGGCTGGGAAGGAAACGTAAGGCGTGTTCCGCAGAACTCAAAAAGCCCATCAAACGCACCAAGTTAAAACAAGCGGACGCCATCCTCAGCGAAGAGGGTGGCCAAGGGACCGGCCGAGAGGTCGCCGAAGAGGTGGTTTTCCTGCGTCTAGAGAAGGTCTTTCTGACCATCGACATGGACGTTCACGAGTTTCGCTGGGCGAGGAGAATTTCCTCTTGGGTCGAGGTGGATCAAGAAATGATGGATCGAAAAGACGTGGAGATTGATTGGCTTTTTGAGAGATGCAACCGGAAGTTTCTGTCCGTTGAGGTTCGAACCGACGGTGTTGGATATACAGTGGAATTAACATGGGACGATAAGGAGCAGTGCTTTTTTGGCGGAGAAGCTGTGGGTGGGAAGACGATCACGGTATCAGAGAAGGTGGTGCAGGATATGCGTAAAGATCCTCTTCACGGTCAGTTTGAGGGGAAACGCCGGGATATGGCAAAGTCTTAAAGCTGGAAATATTGGCGAGGGCAAAGGAAACAATCTTGACATAGCGAACTTCGCCACGCGGATTTGGGAAGCGGTGGTGATGGTGGGAACATGCACAGCACGGAAGTTGTGAATATATCGATGCTGGAAGTTCAATACCGAATTTCTCCGAGTCGCTCTCCGTCTCACATTCTCGCCGATGCCTCCCATGTCCGACTCTGCCCCTCAAATGATTCTACGTAGCTGCATTCGGCTACAGCTTGTGCGCGCTGTGCTCGACCAATGCATTAATAAGCGCTTTGTCTACTTTGTGGTTGACATTTCCAAATACGTTCACATCCACAGACACGATAAGCGGTCCAAGTGCTCCGTGTGCAATACTGGTTTTACGCGGATAACGCACCTAAACGTTCATATAATAGCCAAATCCAAGCTGGACGAGAAGCACAGCGCCGAGGCCAAGGAAATGGGTATTATGATGGAAAAATTGATATGTCCGGGTTGCAAATATGCAACGGTGGTCAAAACAAACATGAATAGGCACCTGAAAAGATGTAAAAAGATAGGGGGAAACTAGATACCCACAGGGCTAATAACGATAGCTGATCCCTCGAATGGTATTGCTGGTTTATGAGTAGATTCGACCGAGGCTCTGTAGTGTTGGCAGCGGCAGATAGATTCGGACTAGGGGACAATACTGATTTGGGATGCTGGGTGTTATGTGCGGAGCAATGTGGTTATACGTGGGCAGGCTGGCGATCAATTCAACGTCAACGTCAATGTCTTCAATCTAGATTGAATTGATGGTCCGTGCATCAATTCAATCACTTCAATCTCAGATTGGCCCGACTTCAATTCAATCAACGTCCGTTGACGATTGAATTGACGTGATTGAAGGGTGACCCCCTGGTCTACCATAACAAAGCTATGACATATCCGGAACTAGCTAACCCCAAAACGTCACTTCAATGGACCATGCCAGCGGCCGTGGACGCTTCGCGTCTTGGGACGAGACACGCTATTCGCGAACCACTTTACGATTGGTAGCTGCATAAAGTCAAACTACGACCCAATGTTTTTCTTTGTGGCTACTCTAAGCCGTTTTGCCTCAACGCGCTGATACTTACGGCTCTGGAGCTGAGGGTGACGAAGGAGGAAGGCCCTTAGCCACTTCCTTCCGAGTGGAGTGGGCTTGCCGCCGGAGGAGGCTATCCGGGCCGCCAGAGCCCTTGTTTCCCAGCGGGTCAACGCATGTCCGAGGCTGCTTTGGTTGATCAGAAACATCGCCAACTGGTCCTCTTGATGATTAGAAAGAACCCTCTGAGGGTCAGCGGCGATAATGTGGCTTTGTGTATTGGCGAGGCGGCCCCGAAGTGTGCTCCGGGGGATATGCCATGTCCTGGAAGCCTCCTTAACGGGCATCCTATCTTTGACTGCAACAATGGCGTCATGGATCTTAGATTTAGAGTATGGCTTTATGATGATTAGTTTGATGTCTGGAAGAAGTTTGGTGATTAGAAGAAATTCTCTCGAGAAGATATGGCTGGTTTTATATAGGGTGGGGGCAGGTGTATGCACGCGTGAACGATGGATGCGGGGTTGGCGGAATCGGGGGGATGGCGGAAGCTGGGCCGGGTATGTTACTTTGCCCACGTCATGATGGACATCGTACACCTCAACCTAAGCGGGAATAGTTTACTTAGTTCCCTAGGTTTAAGAATCGTCAGGACCGCGCAGAACAGCTCTGCCGACCACGAGGGTCAGAGTCACGCCAATGAGCACACTCCCTTAGTTGATGTTCCTAACGGTGCTGGTTCCACTCACGATGGCCCCGCCCTCTGGGGCCAGTTCTTTTTTGGGAAAACACACACCCGGGTTGGACAGCCCGAACCCATTTGTGAAGTGGCCGGTACACGCTTTCAATGTACTCAGTCGTTCTTATCAGCGTATTTCTTGATGCGAATGTTCCTCTGTGGTGTTTCAGGGGAGATCCCAACTCCAACAACCGGGTCCCGAAGCCACCCGCTCAGTTCGCGTTGTTCCGCCAGTTGCCAGGCGAGAGCAGCTTGAGTGCGTCTGAGGCCGAAATTGCATGCGACGCACAACTTGGCCCGAGCTGGATGACCGGCGGATCTGAGGGTGGGAGCCACACCGGCTGCACGCAGGATATTCAGAGGCTGCAGTTGTGGGGCTAGTGGGCGACCGGCGAGGGATTTGAGGGTGACGATCGCTCTCATACTGGATACACACAGGGTATTCAGAGACAGCTGTGGATCAAGACACATGCTAATATGTATGAACCCGACAGCGAACAAAAGACAAACTTTCTGGCAAAGATTGACGGTCCGGTGAACAGTTCAGAGGGTGGATCTGATTCCGGAGGCGGGTCGTGGTCGGACTACGAATATATACAGAGCCAACTTGACAACACGTGGCAGCCGAAGGTTGATGGGCATAGCAGGGAAGCGACTCCAACGCCGAGCGAGTACTCTGCAGTGGAAGGGGTTGTGAGCTACACGAGCAACGATGGTTCGGCACCCGCCTCCCTTGAATCGGTGTTCGGCGACAGTTGCCACGAGGATGGAAGTTGGGTAGTAAAGAAGCACCAACGTGCCCTGGACAATTGGGAAGGGGAGAGACTCGATGAGAGCTTCGGCGCCAGACCAACATATCCTCAAGTTCAGGATACCCATGATTCTTTACCAACTGCATGTGGAACGCGTATGCGGCCGTCGGGGAGATCTGTTTGGCAGCCTTCGAAGACATTTTGAATCAAAATATGAGCAATATGTAATTATCTCTTCTCTTTTACGATGAGAACGCAAATAGGGGGGCTTGGGGATCTCGCCTAGCCGGAGTCGCCGCTTGAAGCACACATATACACAGTCACATTCTCATAACCCAACACCCTCATCACGTCTGCTACAACTAGTCCTTTCCCCCCTCTCTTTTCTCCTCTTTTGTCGCAAGGTCGCGTCATACGCATCTCGCGCCGACACGCGTACCCAGCTGAACGTATGCCCGTCGAAGCTTTTCGATCTTTTTTTTTTGGTCGCCATAAACTTCCAATCTCTTTTTCGCATTGTTTCAAGGCGACCCTAGCGAGCATCGTACCCTTAGAGGCCCGGGTGGGACTCTCGCAATCACGCTTGTCATTACGGCTCCTTTCAAGCTCGACAACCCCCCCGCTCCTACCTATACTAACAGCGGCTAACGCGTATGGTAGTGCGAATGTGCCTTCTCCTCGCCGTCCTCACGCACCACGACTCGTTCATTTACAGAGTCGGCTTTCTGCCGTGGAATTCAGCGCCCGACGACGGCGGACGGTGGAGTTGCACGGGCTGTACGTTCCTTAACCTAACTGATCTTGCGTCGCCTTTATGGTGCCTGCTCCCAAGCGCAGCCGGCAGAAAGAGAACCTACAATGGCTTTAGCTTTAGTTGCTGTCTGGCAAGTAGTATCTGGCAGCGTTTGGCTGCGAGGATGAGTATAGGGGTATATGCGAGTGGGATGCGAGGCTGTGCTATCATGTCGATAAAAACCATCTATAAGAAGTTGAATGAATGCAAAGATGAAGAAGTAGAGGAAGATAATACCTTGCTAAGTGTAGAGCTCTGATAAAATCTTCGAGCATAGGGGCAAAACAACAAGAGATTAACATCAACAGTGGACCAAGATAGCATCGCCCAAATTTGACGACGAATCTCTGACTCTTGTGAACAACTTCATTCTGGCGATCCCTTGTCTCTTCTCTTTTTCTCTTGTCTCTTGTCCCTTATCCCTTGTCCCTTAATGTTGTTTCCTCGTGTGCCTTTTAGAATACTTCCCATTCATCATTACAGTATAGGCTGTCTAACTGTTGTATACACAATATGCAGCATGCAATGGTCTTAGAGGAAGTGGTATTGGACAAGGGAAAACTGCGCGTTGGGGGCAGCATGGCCGCTTATTTATACTCAGCACGTTATGTTTTGGAATATCTCTTCTGCCAGTTTCGTCGCAGCTGGGCGGCCGCAGGCAGCACGCTTAAAGCCAGAGGCCAGGATTGTGATGTGTGCGCCGCTCCCGCGGACTGGGCTTGCGCCAGTGCTCTGCGATAGGCCTCAACGCACAGGGACTCGGCAAGGATGGCTCGGTGTCTCATTCTTCTGCTACACCAGCTAGATACAGTGTACGGGGTCGCTCGTTGGAGGATAACATATTGCTCAACGGAATCTAGAGGAAAGAGATGCTCTCCAAATGTCACTGCAGGAGCAGAGAACGGTGATTGACTGGCCCGTCGCCTCGAGCCCCGAGTAGTCCGGATATTCTGACATCGCTGCAACCATACAGGTCTGGAACTTGACCATCTAAACGCACGCGAAAGGCAAGCCCACGGAGATTACCCTGGGTATCGCCGCCGGCGGCAGGGAGAACCTCAACGCCTACCTACAGAACATCCTCTCTGATGGTTGGGCTTTCGTACGTACGTACGAGGCAAAGCAAAGCATACGATAACTGGGTTTGATTGTGTCTGTAGCTATCACGAGGTGGTTGTCCCTAGCGGGCACGATGGCCCAGATGAAGCCCTCCGGCTGCTGACTAAGCCGAAGTCCGTTTGAGATCGAATACATACTGGGTCTCGACCCCGATAACGGCAACCGAGTCTTCTATCAGAGCAACTCAGCTTTGATGTACTACCCAGATTAATTTTAGCTTCAGATAGGAGTACATACAGTATCACCGAGATAGATTCAAATGCGAATAAACCCAGTTATCACCATCTTACCTAATACAAATTCATTCGTCACTTTAGAATTGTATCTTGACTCTAGCCGTATGTATTTAGGCACTCAAGAACTTCAAAACACATTTCACGAAGTACGTATTTTATAAAAGAAAGGTCCTAGGCGGTACTTTCTTGAGCGGTATTTCAACGGGAATAGTAACTCGCACTGTCATTTAAGTACTCAGCGTCCAAGTGATATGTCTGATATAAGCCCTCAATATACAACGAAGTGTAGGTAATCTCGTCTAGTTTGTCTACCGGCAACAGAATAACCTAGTCCAGACGTCCAAAACATCCCGTTGCTGCCTCTCGCCACCTCTACCCTGGGCATCCGGACTTGGATTCCTCTGCTACGTGGAGGAGTCTGGGATAGAGGCAAGAAGATTTGGGACTCAAGGTTTCCACGTCGTCAGTAACCACCTCTACAATCGACAAGAAAAACAGAGCATTGATAGTTATACCAAATCCGCGAAAACTTCGAATCAATTTAGTCCAGACATTCGGAGAAACTTAGCACAGACTTAACCTTCCCTTCTCGCTCAAACCAACCGAGGGATTGTTTTTGAACCCGAGGGTTTTGCAGAATAGTGGTACATAGAAGGGATGTGCCTGCATCTCAAGACTCTGCGGAGGAAAAGGCGAACTTCTTGTAAAACGCAAACTTCCAGGTCGAAACAGCCTAGATCAACAAATAAGCCTCGAAGACCAAACTTTCACATCTCGTTAAACGGAGGCTACAATGCCAATCCAAACGTAGTCGGGAAATGAGTTTCAGCTGCCTCGGTGCCTTCCCTTAAATATTCGCTCCACTGATGCTCAAACACATCCGACAGCTGTTCCAGGTTTTCCTTATCTTTGTTGGCTGTATTAGACACGGCTTGAGTAGTACCGCTGAGGTGCAGTGGAGAACCAGGCACAGGGGCAGCGCCGGCGATACGATTGATGTTTGTACAGAAGGTATACAACCAAGATCGTAGAAGCCGGCTGTCGAATGATGACGACGGTACCTCTAGTCCGACTGCTGTGTGCATAGCGACCCACACACTGTGTAGGCGAGAGTCATCAAGCTCGTATGTGTACGTGCTGGGATTTGGTTGTGTATTCTTCCACTTCTCGTCCCAATTGTTGAAAGGCTTCGGCAGGCAACCACGGACAAAGCGGGAAGCCAGCTCCTCGCACATTTCAATTGTCCTTTCTTGGCCATTCACAGCTCTTCCGAAGAGATGAGCTTCCTCGCAAACCAGTTACCCATGCACTCTAACCTCTGGAGGTTCTCTGGCGATAACCTAAGCCTATCCCAGCTCTGTGTACGGCGTGTGCCCGAGAATTGTTGTTCTGGTTCAGCGGATGAGGGTGCGATTGAGAGGATATTGATGGCCATACGGTGGAGACAAGGATAGAGTCGCGACCGGGCAAGGGTCGGGTGGCACGGGCCACACAGGGAAAATTCTGTCCCTCTGACCGCTGGCTGTCTTCATCTGTGAGGGTTTTTGGTGTAAACCACGACATATCGTGGTATTTTGGCTTGGTGTTTTAGCTTAATAGAATGCCTCAACCCAGTATGACCAGTGCGATCGCTGCGGCTAAGATCGTGAGCACAGCGGTGGGTAAGTTTAGCCGTAGACCTGTTGATGAGGGGGATTCTCACCATTGTGGCTATCACCAGAGCCAGCAACACCAACACCACCTCTGCGATCACGATTGCGATCGAATCCGAAGCCCTCAAGTCGTGCCAGCAGCCCTATCGAGCCCGTTATGCCATCCAAGAAAAAGCCGTCCCGGAAGGCTAAGCCAGCAGTCCAGCCCTCGCCGAAGAAGCCCTCGCCGAAGAAGCCCTCGCCGAAGAAGCGGACCACTAAGATCACCGTGACGAAGATCGGGGCTAACGGGAAGAGAAGGGTAAAGATAGTATCCCCATCATCAGCCGCAGCCGCGGCTAGGGAAGAGGGTCTCGCGAACGAGGCTGAAGTGCGCCCATCCCCAGTTCCAGCAGCAGTTATCGAGGTGGCAGGCTCCCAGTCGCCCCCAGAAGATCCGTTCTCAGAGGCTGACAAAGAGCCAATATATCCCCCATCATCACCTGTTGCCGATAGGTCTGAGTGGGAGGTCTCTGTGACTTCGTCGATCGAATTCGTCTTCGAGGGCTGGCCAGCTAGCAGTTCGAGGCCACGTCCACAGCCAGAAATTGATACCCTCGAGCTTAGGGGATCGCGAGATGACGATCTCACAATACACGCTTTCTGGAAGCGCCATTGCAAAGAGGTCGAAGGTCGAGTTAGCCGTTTGTTGATAGGCTTTGCCGCTACGCCTAGCTTCATCTCAGCCCGTGCAACGGGCTCACGAGGACCACTATCAACTCGTCAGCAGCTATATGCTAAAGAGTTATCACCAACAGAGACTATGCAGTTCGGCCATCTACCAGCTGATAAGCTGATCAAAATATGGCAGAAGGCGAAGCCACCGTATGGGCTAGGCATTACCTTCACGTTCCGCTTAGTTCACGACCCCCTCCCTCAGAAAGCCAGACCCTCGAAGCAGAAGAAAGATAAAGCTAAGACGAGGACCCAGCAGATGGTTCAGACAGGCGAGGACCGCACGAGGAGAACCAACGATATATATAACAACCTCATCGAGATGTGGGTCTGCAAAGAAGGTCGCGATTGCCGTAATGCTGACGGCTCGAGATACCACTGGTGTTGGCCTCGCAGAAAGGACGGCGTACATTTAAAACTCGAGGCTGACGATCTTTCGAGATGGGCTGAATCCGTCCAGAAGGGCTTCAGTACAGAGCGACAGCCGCCCAGCGAGATTGTTGATGCTCTTGAAGAGAGGAAACAGCGATATCTTCATCGCCAGCACGCTGCGAAAGAGCCAGCCGTTCCAGTTACACCTGTTCACACAATACCCACGATACCGACTCCGCCATCTGCGTCTATTAGCCAGCTTCACCCACAGCCGTATGGGGGAGGGAGCTCAAACTTCACAGTTAATATGGCTTCTCCCGCTACTGCTGCTACTACAGATGAGGTGGTTGCAAGGGTTCTCAAGGGCTTGATGCCTGCGATCTTGGGGCGTCTCGGCAGCGGCTTTGCTTATGGTGTAGGTGATATTAATGAATCGCCATCACGGGCTGCCGCTACTAGAAACGCGCCGTCAGAAACACCAAAGAGGCCTCGAGATATAGTGTACAGCTCGTCACCAGCTGTACCAGAGGGTGTGCCTAGCAGCCGGCTGCTAGCCCAGTTGGTACACTCTTTCGAGCTGCGAGAATATGATACTGAGCGGGAGAGCGATCTCGTTGCTGCTTGCGAGGCTATACTGGAGTCGAAGATGTCAGTTAGGTCTTTGTATCGTATGAAGCCAGCTTGGTACGAGAGGAAGGGCATTCCTGAATGGGTTCACGAGCCGTTGAAGGCATATATCAAACCTTTCTGTGCCCGATACGAAGAACGCACGCGCGGTACCAAGAGGCTGTTTGATGAGGTTGATGAGGCTGGCGGGAGTAGCCAGCAAGCAGCGCGCGCAGTTAAGCCAGTTGGTGATAGCGGCTATCAAGAGGCTTGAGATGTACAGCTTCGCGATCTTCCGTTTCGACCCTCGTCTCCTTTAGCTGCTGCAGGGCCATCATCACCGATATCCTCGCCCTCGCCGTCACCGCGGCCATCCTCTGTATTATTGTGGGAGCCAGAGCCTTCCTCGCAATGCGAGCCACTCCGCCTCTCGCAGCTTCATGGGGACACGCTATCAGATCCGCAGCAGCTGTCTTCATCGTCGGCCTCGAGCGAGAGGGAAAGCAGTGGCGATATATCAGAGGCGATTGACCTGTTAGATAGGTCGTCAACAGCGTCAGCAGATTCGAGAACTGATGATCTAAAGCTTAGCTCAGAGGATTTTGAGGAGGAAGAGCAGCAGGGAGAAGGTAGCGATAGCTGTATTTCGTGCCAAATTAATTAGCAGTCAGTATTTAAGCTCAAGACCGTTTGTTCTGTAACAAGATACGATTTCACGATATTATTCTAGCTGTAGCCTCTATATAAACAGAGTTATCAACCCAAACAGCTGATCTTATGAACTACCTTCCTTCTGTTAGCACCTTATACAGTTCCTTCAACCGCAGCTTCCTTCGAAATTAACCCTCGCAGCACAGAAATGCCCCCTGATTGCCTTCCTTCTAGCACTGACAGCCCACGCTGTGCCCTCTAGGAACGCCATAAACTCCTCACAAGAATTCGAGTCGCCATACTTCTCGCGGTACGTTTTCTTCAGCAAAGCTTTGAAGTCCTTGAAGAAGGCTTCTATAGGGTTCAGATCAGGAGAATATGGCGGCAGATATATCAATAGAACGCCCGCTGCATCACAAAGATCCTTCAGCTGTTGGCAATGGTGCCACGAGGCGTTGTCTAGTATGAGGACTGATCGTGGGCCAGGGAAACGAGTACATTTGGGCAGCACGCGATCACGAATCCACACCACGAACCCATCAAGACTAGATTGCCCTGGGTATACGAAGGCATCAAGCAGTCCGTCGATCGCGAGGGCAGGGAGGAGGTGATACCTCTGCCCTCGTTCTAGCCGAGATCTCATCTCTGGTGTTGAGCCCAACGGTGCCCAGCCATATCTTCGAGCGCCATCTCTTTTATCACAACCACTCTCGTCAAGGTACACCAGCTGGTCTGGTCTATATTGTTGGAGGTCTTCAATCCAGCTCTCGCGGAGGTCTTCATTGCGCTGGGCGGCAATCAGGCGCATCTTCTTGTTAGACCACCCGATGGCCTTGAGGTGGCGCGAAACGGTAGATCTCGAGATCTCGAGATCGTGTTCCCAGTATAGGAAATCGCAGATTTCTTGAAGGTCAGAGTCGGGCTTGTGGGTTAGGAACTCCTTGGTCCTCTGTTGCACAGCTGTTAGCTAACGTACGTATAAGCAGGGCAACGAGAAATAACGAACCTCCTCGTGATACGGCTTCATCAGCTGTCTGCCAGCATACGATTGCTTCACCTCTAGGCTTCCTGTGATGGCCCATTTCTTCCGGTTGCGCTGGGCGCTGCGGCGAGAGCATCCGCTATATTCAGCGATAGCCTCGTTATCAACGCCGCCCTGCAGCAGCAGTTCCATCTTAGCCCGCTGCCAGTGAGAGAGATGTACACCATGAAGAGGCATAACGGGCACAACACCAGAATAACAAAGTTCACGATGATTTTGATGATCAAGAGGCTGACCGAGGGGGATCTGGTCAACACGGAATCATGCTTTTTTTTTGCCTGTGGCCCGTGCCACCCGGATCCCTGCCGGTCGCGACTCACGGATTGCAACGGACAGTGACCAGCCACCGACAACCCCTAGGAGGGCACTGTGTCTGTGCTCCCGACGCGCCATCCGGATTTCTTACGTTAAGCCCTTTTCCTCTCCCGACTTTCCCTCACCTCCCCCCCCCGGGCCCAATCCCGTTGCGTCCAGCCGAGCTCCCTAGCGGCGTGTCAAAAGTCAGGGTTCGGCGGCTGCGCAGGCGTTTGGTGTGTCTAGTCCTGCATCTACTGTATGTACAGCACGGCTCAACCAACGTTGGATGAGACCCTGGGCTCAGAAATCACATCAGCCTCACAGTCCACAGTGCTCTTGGCGCGTTTTGACCACCTGTCAGAAAGCAAAGCAAAGCAAATTACATAGTCGGCCTTTCCTCTCGTACAGGTCACACCGAAACCAGTGCTACGTACGTAGCTTGAGCGGCCGCGGGTGCCGATCGACACGGAAGTTGAAGTAACGATAGGAGGTATGTCCAGCGTCTATTCTTCGTCCGGCATAGCACTTTTTCGTGGTGTCGCCGAAACCTGCCGCACTCGAGCATCGCTCCTGTGCGTTGCCCGTTCGACATTGCGGTACTACGTACAATACCATACGGTACAGCGCAGGTACTAACTACCCGTGCCCTTGACGGCACCCTTTCTATTCTTCTCTTCTCCACGCTACAGAACAACCCCCGCGCGTAACCTCTATTCTCATCTCACACGAGACGAATTTCCTTCTCGTGAGCCTTGATCCCGGATCTCGGCACCTTACGATCTCTGGACGAGCAGGGGGGCTCGGCTTGTGGGTTGAGAGACGACCCTCGGCGCTTAAAATTCTAGTGAGCGAGGAAGTGAGCTGCGGGCAGAACAGCGCATCTTCGAGACTTGCCGGCACAATTTTCTCAACAATCACGTAACGCGCCCGCCTCAGTGAGGACGAGGGCTATCGACGCGGCTTCCCAGGTCTATCCTTTAATGTGGTCCATCTAGCACACAACTGTCGTTTGGGAAGGGGCTCTATCGACCGCTTCGTGGTACCACCCTTTCGCACCGCGGCCGAAGCACATTCAGCACCATCTTTTCTAGCTGCCGCAGGTGACATCTAGATCAGTCCAGGGACACAATAGCGAAAATCTTGCAAGGTCCAGCATATGTGCTCTTGCAGAGCGCCGGTTCACGAGGTCTTCGGCACTGCCACCCTGGGGCCCACCACGAACTGCGCCGTGGGCATTGAGCATCGAGCTGCATGCGCACAGCTAATCATAATATTGAATGACAATGACATCTTTCACCGCTATGAACGGGGCTGACTCACCCAAGGCTGCCAATGCCAATGGGAACTCCACGGGTGCGAAGCGTGCAGGCTCCTCGGAGAGAACTAGAGGCCCAGCGCAGGACTCAGACCAGGCGCCGAAACAGCAGCCTTCAAGTGACGCCAACATCAGCCATAGGGAGCGGGACGATTGGACCCCAGGCAGCCCAGGCCACGACAGAGAGCCGTCGCCAGCGAAGTATGCGGACATGGAGAGGCCGCATAAGCGCAAGAGGTCAAGCTCTACCAAATCGCCCCGGACACTTGCGCAGACCGAGAGGCAACAAGAGGACGTCCGCCTGAAGCGAGCACAGGAATCCGAACCAAGGGAGCGGGATCCGTATGAACGTGATGCGCGAGGACGGCGGTATCGGTCGTACGGCGATGATGGGCGGGACCGTGGACGTGAGGCGGAGCGTGAGCGGGATCGAGACTCGTGGTACTTCCCCCATGAGAGACGACACGAACAGGGTCCGTTCAGTTGTCCGCCCTCGCCCGATTCTGCGAACACCGAAGAGCAAATCGGAGATGCCCCGCGAAGAGTTAGAGGACTATCCTCAAACCAGCCCGGATGGCGATGACATATCAAAGTCATACCCTGGACAATATACTCCAGAGCAGAGGAGGAATGGCGTTGTCCATTCAGACCCGAAGAAAAGGAAAAGGAACTTTAACAACCGGACGAAGACGGGCTGCCTGACATGTCGGAAGAGGAAGAAGAAGTGCGATGAGGCCAGGCCAGAGTGTAAGTGTGATTGACTTATATTTGTCGAGCCGCTAAGAGAACGAACACTGCGTCTCGTATAGGTAGTAACTGTCTGAGGGGAGGCTTTGTCTGCGCTGGATACCCCCTACAACGAGAGACGTGCTCCAAGCCCGAGAACAAGGTGCAGACCATTCACATCGAGTCTAAAGACCCGAACTATGTGCCGCCAGGGGCGTACGGAATGCCACAGCCGGCCATGTTCCCGCGCCAGCAGAGGAATCGCGAGTCCTTACCGTCCTATCGAGGCCAGCCGCTACTGATCGAACCACCCCAGGGACGGCTCGTGTTCACCGACGACGATAGGCTCACAGCCTCGACCCTGCCGACCGACTCCGTGATGAATCCCAACGAGAAGCTGTCGGCGTTTTCCTCGGCGTACCCCAACAACCCGGCCGATGCCTTCATGACGCTCGTCAGCCTCTCACAGGTGCCGTTCCCAGAGCGGGCGCCCAAGGAGTACCAGCGCTTGCCGCCGCTGCACGAGCTCACCCGGACCGAGCCTGGCCTGACGGAACAGAGGACGACGCTGCCGCACATCAACACCTTGCACGCAACGCGCACCAACAACCCGATAGCAACATCTCAGTCCGGCACGAACCCACAGGTAACGGCGCACCTGGCGCTGTCGCACACGTTACGGTTCCGCTCACCGATAGTACCGCCAGCCACTGCGGCAGATGGCGCAGCAGGCCGGGCGGCGAGCAGTGGCGGGCCCGGCAGCAGCATCAGCAGCAATAGTGTGCGGCTGGAGAAGAACGAGATGATTGCGGGGCGGCCATTCTACCCGTTCGAGAGGGAGCTCGTATTGGAGCGGGAGCGGTGCAGCGCGGCGTGCTGGCGCTTCAACAACAGCACGCACCCCAAAAACGGGGTGTTCCCCGCCGAGCGGGCGCGGCTGTTCCGCGGGATCCTGGTGCCGCGAGACCCGATCCAGCTGACACCTGCGCAGTCGAGCCCCGTGACGCACACGGGGCGGGTGGGCGAGAACGTGGCGGTGGAGGCGCCGTTTACGTGCGACTACGGCTACAACATCTCGATCGGCAAGAACACGGTGGTGGGGCGCAACTGCACGGTGCTGGACGCGTGCGAGCTCACCATCGGGAATAATGTTGTCATCGGGCCCAATGTCAACTTCTACACGACGACCACGACGACGGACCCGCAGCGGCGCAACGGGGCTCGCGGCCCTTGCACCGGCAAGAGCATTACCATCGAGGACGACGTCTTTATCGGCGGGTCGGTGACTATCCTCGGGGGCGTGAGGATCGGCAGGGGCACGACGGTTGGCGCGTGGAGTCTTGTGACCCAGGTATGGTTTTATATCTTTCTTTCTATTCTCCTTTCTATCCCTCTCACTTTCTCAGGTTTATGCTTTTGATGATGATGATAATGGTAACTGACTGAGCTTGGTTACAGTCCCTACCCTCGCACGTCATCGTCGCCGGCCACCCCGCCAAGGTCATGAGGGGAATCGCTTCAATGTACCCATGAGAAGAGTGAGTAGGAAAGGGAGTGGTGTCCATCGCCTCGGCCGCGCTGCGCTAAGCTGCGCGACGACGTGGGAATAGTTTGCTCCCTGTCGAGCACGTAACAAGGCGAAAATGTGGGACTATATTTGGTCTATCTCACAGTGCAAAATATGGTCCTGCATAATGGGGGGGGGGGGAGGAATCGCCATAAAGTACTCGAATCTCGGCGCGGCAAATATTACGGGACAGGAAATCGTAAGCTGGAGCTGACCAATGGCAGCCCTAGAAACCACCCCAACCCAGACCAACCCAGACCACCCAATCCGACCGGCAGCTCTGGTCTGTCGGTCTGATGAGATTTGCCGGTCGGTCGGTCTGCGGTTTGAAGATGGTCTGTCAGACGGTCTGTCAGACGGTCGGTCTGTTAGCCACACTGCGCATCACTCTACCTACCTAACTATTTAACACGCTAGAAAACAACATCCACAATGCCAATCTACTCAAAGGAGGAGAAAATCATTTTAGCACTTCAGGCAATTAAAAATTCTAAGACAACTCATAAAAAACCCTTAAGCGCACGTCAAGCTGCGCGGATCTTTACTATCCCCTACTCTACTCTTAAGCACAGGATGAATAAACGACCACATCGCGAAGAATCACGCGTCAATCACCATAAACTTGACCTAATTGAAGAGCAAACACTTGTTCAATATATCATTGAGCAAGATACCCGAGGATTTCCAATGCGGCTTTCTGGTGTGGAAGATATGGCCAACCTCCTGTTGGCATCGCGTGATAGCAAGCCTGTTGGCAAGCACTGGGCACGACGCTTTGTGGGTGCACAACCAAGCCTGAAAACCAGGTTTAATCGGCCTTATGACTATCAGAGGGCCCTCTGTGAAGATCCAGAGGTTATTGGGAACTGGTTCCGGCTGCTCCATAACATGATGGCCAAGTACGGGATCACAGACGACGACCTATACAACTTTGACGAAACTGGCTTCATGATGGGCGTGATAACTGCGTCAATGGTTGTTACACGTTCTGATCGGCATGGAAAGGCCAAATCTATACAGCCTGGAAACCGGGAATGGGCAACAGTTATTGAATGCATCAATGCGAAGGGCTGGTGTATCCCGCCGTTTGTTATTGTGCAAGGCGCCTACCACCTTGCCAACTGGACAACAGAGTCAGGCTTCCCACCAAGCTGGGTAATCAAGCCTACTCCAAATGGGTGGACAGATAACGAGACTGGCCTTGACTGGATTCAGCACTTCGACAAGTATACGAAGCAACGGACAAAGGGTGTGTACCGGATGCTTATCCTTGATGGCCACGAGAGCCATGTATCAGCGGAGTTTGAGCAGTATTGCAAAGAGCACAACATTATCCCTATCAGCATGCCACCGCATTCCTCTCATCTGCTCCAGCCACTAGATGTTGGATTATTCTCGCCATTAAAGCGTGCATATGGTGATGAGATCAATCTCTTTATCCGGGCCTCCATCAACCACATCACCAAGTCTGAGTTCTTTATTGCGTTTAAGGCAGCCCACGATAAGATCTTTACGGAAGAAAACATGAGATCTGGGTTCAGAGGAGCTGGGATTTCTCCATGGGACCCAGATTCTGTTATTTCCAAGCTGGACATCCGCCTACAAACTCCAGTACAATCACTCCCTGTGTCACCATCAAAATGGGAATCACAAACACCCTCTAATGCCCACCAGACTATCCAGCAATCGAGTTTTATTAAGGGCAGGATCTCTACCCATCAGGGAAGCTCTCCTACACCAATTCTCGAGGCAGTTGAGAAGTTTACCAAGGGTGCACAAGCAATGGCACATCAGATCACTCTTTTGAGTGATCGGGTACGTACTCTTGAGAAGGCTAATATAGGGCTCGCTAAGCGCCGGAGGGCCAAAAGGACACGAGTGCAGCTGGGAGGAGCACTTAGTATTGAGGATTCCCAGGTGATAATTGAAGAGAAACAAAAGGGGAAGCGGCCAGCTGGTGAAATAGCTGGTGGTGCCGAGGATGATGATGATGATGATATTGTTTAACGCCGGGGTCACGCCGCTGCGCGGCGTGAGCAGACCTTGGTCTCAGAGGGTACAAGGCGTACCAAGCCAGGCAAAGAGCTTTGGATCTATATACAGTCCCTTCTTTTTATAGCCATCAGACCAACCCGTTTGGTAACTTACGTCCAGTGACGCTGGGCCCAAGCCGTTCCAAATCACCCGCCCGCCGCCAGTTGCAGGGTACGTAATACAAAAACTCCAATACCCATAGGGTAGGGATCAAGAGCAGAGCTCAGCAGTCATAGCTGTAGCCTGTGGCGAGTGGTCGCCAGGCGAGTCGAGTGCCGTGGCACGTAGTGAGTGAATATAGTTAGTCGCAAAAACAAGAAGCCAAGAAATCAAAAACCAAGCAAACCAAGTCCTCTCGCCACCCGCAACAAATCAGGTGGTGCCGAGGATGATGATGATGATGATGATGATGATATTGTTTTACGCCGGGGGCCGCACCGCAAGCGGTACGACCAGACCTTGATCTCAGAGGGTACAGGGCGTGTCTAGCTAGGTAAGGGGTATCCCCTTTATAACAATCAAGTCAACCCATTAGACAAATCTCATCCAGTGATGCTAAGCCAAAGCCGTTCTCGCTATTTTCCTACCGCCGGTTGTAGGTCCATAACATTCCACCAAGCTTCATTACTACCTGGATTCCCAAAAACTGAGAGGGAAACCTCGTAGGGGAAACCTCTCAGGGTAGTGTAGCGACCGCCGTCGTGTCGTTTCGAGCAGGGAGGCGTGGTAGTCCTCGCTGTTGCCGGTTGGCCTCGAAGGTCGAGCGGGGAGGAGGTAGTAGTCCTCGCCGTTGCGCGGGGGGAAGAAGCCATCACGCCTTCCCTAACGTTGGATATAGATGGGGCAAGGTCTACTCCAAGTTCGTGATGGCCACGCGAGGAGGTGCGTCGTCTCGTCGCTTGCGCAGTTGTCGGATCTCGAAAGCAAGTTTCGAAGTTTTCGCGTTTTTGACCGCTTGTTAGGCCAAAGTTGTGCGTGCCATAGTAAAATGGCGTAATTTCTAGCAGGGTGCTAACAGCAGCGTGCCAAGAAATTAAGAGTCGAGGGGAAGGTGGTGGTGCCGAGGAGGCGGTCCGCAGCGGACCGCCTCCTCGGCGATGTGGCTGGCCAAGGAAGGCCAAAAGGCGGACCCAGACCCTGATGCCGGACCAACGATCGCAGGCATCCGGGCCCAGGCACGCCGGCTACTCCGGGCTGAGAAGGAGGTTCAATGGAACCAGGTCCAAGACGGCTTATCAAGCCGCTACAAGTCTTGGCATCTCGACTACAACCTGAGGTGCCCGGAGGAGCTCGGACTCCCGAGGCCGATGCTCCAGAAGTACTTGGCAATTAGGACGGGGCACGGCGACTTCGCCTGGTACCACCGAAAGTTCAAGCACGATGACGCCGAGCTCGACTGCTCAGCCTGCCGCCGAGCGAAAACCCCCGAACACATAGTGTTCTGCCGAAAGACAACAGGACGACGCACCTTTGACGAATGGCCTTGGCCAGGGGACCGGGAGCGACGCTACCCGGACACACCCACTGAGAAGCACCGCTACCTGGCGGATCTTATAGAGACCCCTACGGCGTTTAAGGACTTCCTTGGAGCCACCGGGACTCTCACGCTACAAGGGGAGGGGGATTAGGGGGTGTGATTTCATTTGTTGCGGGTGGCGAGAGGACTTGGTTTGCTTGGTTTTTGATTTCTTGGCTTCTTGTTTTTGCGACTAACTATATTCACTCACTACGTGCCACGGCACTCGACTCGCCTGGCGACCACTCGCCACAGGCTACAGCTATGACTGCTGAGCTCTGCTCTTGATCCCTACCCTATGGGTATTGGAGTTTTTGTATTACGTACCCTGCAACTGGCGGCGGGCGGGTGATTTGGAACGGCTTGGGCCCAGCGTCACTGGACGTAAGTTACCAAACGGGTTGGTCTGATGGCTATAAAAAGAAGGGACTGTATATAGATCCAAAGCTCTTTGCCTGGCTTGGTACGCCTTGTACCCTCTGAGACCAAGGTCTGCTCACGCCGCGCAGCGGCGTGACCCCGGCGTTAAACAATATCATCATCATCATCATCCTCGGCGATGTGGCAACTGCGGTGAGACTGGGCATAATGCAAGAACTTGTGAGAAAGATGCAGAAGGGTCTAGTCAGTCAGATTCTGAGTGTATAACAGTACATTTTTAAGCGGTCCGCGGCGGACCGCCTAAATAGTTGGCCTGGTTGGTGTAAATTGAGGGTGATTCTGCGTGGGCAAAATGCTCCATTTTGGTGGGGAAGCTGATTTTTCCACCAAAAGTCAGCCACTTCAGACTGGCACTGCAGCCCCGCCAACTACTCCAAATTAACCAAATCGATTAAAAATAAAGAATTTAAAGCAGTTGGCACCAATTGGTGCCAACTTTCATTAATTCCTTTACCCTGGGTGGGTGCCAGGGCTGGCTAAGTTGGCGGAGTTAGCAAAAGTGCGCGGGCATGTGTCCTGCGCGGCTGACTGTCCAACCACGTTATAGGGGTAATTTTTTATTGCAAATCAATGTTTTTACGGCGTGTTGAATGGGCTTTCTTGTACGTACGTACGTGGTATCGCGTTAACGATGGGTTTGGTGGTTATTTATTGCTTCCTTCTAACTAAATAGGAAGAGGGAGCTTCTGGGTGGCTGCACGATAAGTACGCCGCAGCCCAAGCACTGCTTAGTCGTACCCTTGCGCCTCTAAGCGTACGGCTCAACTGCATGCTATCGCAACACGGTGTATATTTATTTTCTGCATCCTCTTGCACGTCAGAAATCACCCCATCACTTAAATTCTTTATACTTTTGCTCTGATTAATCTTCTTCTACATGTTCCAACGTGATGCTCAAGGTCAACGACTCCTGTGACAGACTTGCTTTAGCTTTATAATTCGCGAGCCTCACTCCTCCAGGACTTGAGTCACGTGAAGCTGATAAGGCTGATGCTACTTTAAAGAAAGTAACCAGATTATAAAGGTCAGTGTTGGAAGAGTAGGTAAGTCGTTGAGTCGTACGCTCTCACTGACCTCTTGGTGGATTACCTAATCCGTTTCGCTTGGCACAGGCGTGCCCCTTTTGCCCACGCCGTACGGTGCTTCTCCCTCCCTAGATAGATTATCAATTGATTCAATCGTTACCACGACCATTACGTACGTACTAAACAAAGCCCATTCAACATTTCCAAAAGCTTCGTGGAAGCTTTGAACGAACATAGTGGTTTGAGAGCCAATAAGATTTAAATCCATAATGAGGCGATTTCTTGGAGAGGAAGTGCCAAAACGTGCCCTCTTTTTTTCAGGAGTAGAGGCTAGTGGTAGTATATCATATATGTCCAGGACCGTGGAGCAGGACTCGTCCGCTCCCAATGAACGCCTCTCGAAACGAACAATCGTCATCTTTCCCGGGAAATCCTCACCTCCCCAAGGCTTACTCGGGCGAGGATACCACTAAAGGCGTTGCTAGCTCTACAGGATGGTTGAAGTCGTCTTGGCGTAGTGAATCGGTCGTTGCAAAGCATATATGTTAAATTCAATATTGTGGTATAAAATGGTCAGTTTGTATTGTACCAGGACATGTGTTCGGTTCATTCGGAAGCCAATTAGGGCGAAAATGCCTCTCGTGGAAACCATACAACGATACAGATCGGATTTTGCACCACTCAGCCTGATTGCGGATGTAATTCGACAGTGAGGGGTTGATTGGACTGCAAACCTACAGCCAATAAGTGAGCCAACAGACTTCAAATCCATGTTGCAACGAGGAATGTAAACACGCTGGATACAGGGCTTAGCCGCCCATGTATTGTTTGTGGGTACCTAGCAAAGCGACTATGCTATTAAATGCCTTTTTGGCTGCAGCATTGCTGTCGTTGATCGCCCTCTCGATTGTGTTGGAAAAGTTGTTGGGCACCTTGACAGGCAAACAATCATAACCCTGGACCACTACTTCGCACTTCTCTGTCACTGTCGAGCAATGGTTTCTCATGTTGTGTTTATTAAAGATTCATTTCTCTTTGAAACAAATTTTGTAGCTTCTGATATTCTTTCAGGCAAGCGTCCACGGGACAATTGTCCAGTTTGTGATGGTGTAGACCTCGGATATGTGTGATGTGCAGCTTGGCGAAATTAGGCACGATTGAGCGGAGGGAGAATGTCAGTTTGTGATCATGAGGGTTGCCATGGAACCATGGACGCCGAGAGTTAGATCGCACAAAGAAAAAGTTGTGAGAGTGGAATTTGTTCTTTATTTGAAATTCAACGTACGAAGTGGTTTTTTATCTTACGAAAAGCACCCTCAAAAGTGACACCTCAACGTGCCGCTGGGAAAAGCAAGTGCCAATGGAAAAGGGGAAACGTACGAGCCGCTCAACCTGCTCACGAAAACGAGGAAGGCAAAAGTGATGATGTGCGTACGGCCTCAAAAGAAAAAACTGCCTGTGTTGGAATAGCAGGTGTTGAGCCGTACGCTTCACATGCCAGATGGTTGGAGGATTAGGTAATCCCCTATGCTTGGCACAGAAGCAATCGTAAAGTACGTCTTTATTGTGTGGGGAGTACAGTGCTTGTCAGAAATCGCTGTATTTAATTCAATAGCCACTGTAATCTTTCAAAATACAGGACTTCTGTCGGGTAATCAGACATATGAATGTACCAAAGTCTCAAAACTACAATCAAAATACTTGAACTTCCCCATCTACTTCTGCTGGCTGTGATCACAAGCTGACGTTCTGCGAAACAAGGACACCAAAACAGAAAGACATGTGGTGATAATACTGTATAATATGGGCGGAAATCTGCAATAAAGGTATGTCTATATAAACCAGCAGGGGCTGAAAATACTGTAACCAAAGCGTTATATAGTAAACGTCAACTTCAAGGTACTATACTATATCAATATCGCCGACCATGGACACTTTCGACAAACCTAATTAATGGCCGGCATTACCAAGCTTAGCCGATGACGACTTGTGGAAGAGTAATTACGAGCAAGATTTCTCGTATCTCCTTCACCAACAGCCACCTGCTGACGATATCCAGTATGTCGCCCTTCTTCTACCCTTCCCAGCCACCCTATGATCATACATTCTTCCGGTCATGATCCCAATCGGGAGGGGGGTGGGTGACAAATCAGATCCCGAAAATGACAGCGACCCGCCTCTGCAATAGTGATGTTGTACAGTTTGTACAACCTTGTTGTACGTACGTACGTACAGGAAGAAAATGTACGTACATGTACTATGTACGTACGACTGAGCCCACTATATTCCAAATCAGGTAATTTATGGGTCATGCCGTACAAGTACGGAGCTGTACAAAACTTTGCCGGCTTAACAACTCAGCGTTACTCTGCCATTCTCTCCCAATTGAACGCATCGCCAAAAAAGATGGCCCCTGCCAAAGCTGACGCTGCCTTCATTTGGCGACAGTTTATCGACCTCGGCCGCTCGAACCCCAAGAAAAGCAAGCGATACAGATGCCGTCACTGCCAGAAGGACTTTGCAGCGACCTCTGTTGGGAGGCCGAAAGAGCACCTCGCTGCGTGTGACAAATGGCAAGCTACGCAGCGACAAGAGCGCCAAGCTCGAGATAACGCCGGCTATCTTCCCTCATATTCTGAAGCTGTACAAAAGAAGATAACGGAGGTCGGAATTCAGCATATCTCTCAGGACGAGAGCCGCAGTTTCGCCTATGATGCCGCCGCTGCTGTAATCGCCGGCGGTCGCCCCTTCAGCCTCTTCGAGAGCCGTCGTTGGCGTTATTTCTTCACTCGCATCAAGCCTGGCTGGAAGCCCCCTAGCCGTGCCGTCATCACGCGAATTCTTCCCGAGTTCTATCAGGAAATCTATGACGAGGTTTTCAAACGTATTACCAGCTCGGAATGGTTCAACATCATATTTGACGCCTCCGATAATGTCTCGGGCCACAGGATCGTTAATATCTCGGTACAGGTACCAGATGGCCCGGCCTTCTACTGGAAAACACTTGACACGGGAGACGAACAGCACACGGCAGAGAACTGGGTGCGGCTGATCTGGGGAGAAATGCAGCAGCTGTGCGGCGGCGATCTCTCCAGGATCAATTCTATCTGTACGGATACCGAAAATACGATGCGCTCTGTACACAACCTGCTAGGGGGATTCCCAGAGCTCTCACACATCAACTTCTCTCTGTGCGATTCTCACGGCCTTCAGCTTCTGATTAAAGATATTCTTCTTCTTCCCTTCTTCGAGGATCTCTTTAACAACGTCAGCACCCTGCTCGTGTTCTTCTCACGGTCTAAATTACAATTACAAAGATTGAGAATGTGCCAGCGCACAAGGTGGAACGGAGTAACTCGCGCGCTGATCAGAAGGTACCGGTGAATTGTTAGCTGCGACTGAGAAATCGATATACTAACCTGCTCGTTCCGAACAGTATAATTACACGCTGGGGTTCCCAGTACAATTCTTTCTTCTCCCTCCTCCGTTCTCGAGATCCTGCCAGAGACTGGTCTGTTCGAAAAGATGTACGGGATGAGTTGCGATCTCAAGATTGCCCCGTTCTCCTGCCCGAAGCGGTTCGGATCATCAAAGACAGCAGCTTCTGGCTAGAACTCGAGGCTGCGATCGCTGTGCTGAAACCGGTGAACGACTTTCAACACGCTTCTGAGGCTGATGGGGCGGGAATTGCACACGTTGTAAATCGCTGGCTGCAAATCAAAAGCAAATGGGCTGAGATGAGAGAGGCTGATCAGTTCCCTGATATTCAGTGGGACGATATTGACGCTATATTCAAAGCTAGGCTTGATAAGCAAACGTACGATATACATTGGATCGCCGATGCCCTCCGGCCTGATACAACAGGTCCAAGCTCGAAACTTCCGCCTAGCGTCTTTGCACGCGTACAAGAATATTTGCAGAAACAGCTGGAAAATGACGACGAGTATCACCGTGCCCTCTCCGAATTCACACACTTCCGAATGCGTACAGGCGGCCCAGACGGCTTATTCAATAAGCACAGCGCTGTATACGACGATGGCTTCAGGCCAGCAATGGCGTGGCAGTGCCTCCTCAACCAGGGCTCGATTCTGGCTAGAGTAGCTGTGAAGGTAATGAACACGCTTGCAAACTCCGTACCTTCAGAACGAAGTTTCTCTGCTATCAGTTTCATACACACGAAAGCTCGAAATCGCCTTACGCCCATGCACGCGGACATGCAGGCCTTCATTTTTATGAATGATCGCGTATTAGATCGCCTTAAGGATCAGAAGTACACGCATAAAAAGCGCTGGGCGGATCTTGAGGAGAAGGACTGGCTGGAACTTGAAGATTCGTACCTCGAGTTGTTTGTGAATGCGCAGGGCAAGAAGGTCTGGATGGATGGTGTGATGGCCTCTGCCAATGGAGATTTCGAGTGGGAAGGTGTCTTACAGTCGACAGGTGATATATTGGGGGTTGGTACTGAAGTGGAATCAGTGGTTGGAGACTAGAGTGACAGGAGACCAGGACCGTATGAATGCTCGTACTCAACTATTGCCTAAAAAGGAAGGAGGAAATTTGTATGGTACAATTTTGTACGTACAGAAAAGTTGTACGTACGTACAGCTACCCAAAATACAGTACGTACGTACGTACGTGTACAGAAAAATGCATCACTATCAATGGCGAACCACAAGCTGGGAGGTGTAGTTCGCCCTCACTCTTCCGTGACGTAAGGCGACAGACAACCTTCTCTCCCACATTAAAATCAGGCATACTCCAAACCTAATCATTTAAGAGGTGTATAAATAGAGATCAGGCCCTTTGGCTTCTTGATGTTGTCCTGTTCGGATTTGAAATACTGTCTTCAAACTATCTGCCATACAATATCATTTTTCCTATTACAGGAACGTTTCGCAAGGTGTGCACCACCGCCTACGCTTCGCAGAGAGTATGATAGCCAGCCTGCGGGGTCGTTCAGTGTGGAACGAGAAGAGACTGCTAAACGAGATCCAGCTCAGGGTTGTTCTTCGGGACTTAATGCGGGAGCCGGAGGAAGCATCGTCATCGAGATGGGTGCCAAAAGTTCGCTTCTTCTGACCAAGACCGAACATTGACAGAATGTCAGAGGCACTGGTTGGCGCCAGGTTAAGGAAATCCATATCCAATCTTGGCCCTACATCGGGAGTGAGTAAGCATAACATGTTCTGGCAGATGGCAGACAAGCTGCCTGCCCAAATAATGACGATTTGCCCAATCACTCACCTGTAACACCTTCCGGTCGTGTTGTGTCACGGCACTGTTGCGACTGAGGATCTGTCTCCGGCTTGTAAACCTTTAGGGTAGGTAGGATCGTTTCTTTCTGCAGCTCAGAAGGAATGAAGGTGAGAGATTGAGAAACCGATTAATATTTTGATCCGGGTGTAGGTAAAATAGATATAGGGTCTTATTTTGGAGGCCTCAGTGCTGCCTGGAGCTCCGCACGTCATCCCCACACTCGTTTGCCCGTCCCACGTCGGGCTCAAAAAAAAACAATGAAGGAGGGTAGTGATACAATCCATGTTTCTCAGGATGACTCCAATTCATAAAGTTTATTTGAACCAGTGGCTTAGTTGCCCTACAGACGGTTCTCACTTGCGAGACTTCCACATTCCGCATCACAGTGTTTTTAGGTAGTGTACTTCACAAAATTCAAAAGTAGTCAAATTAGTCATATCTAATATACCAATGGGTGTATAATATGGAATGGAGCCTCTATCATCGATTATCTAGTCTAGAGGGTTGCGTCTAGATGAACGCATCAATTCTGTCAACCTTGGCGTTCACCGTAGCCAGTCTTGTAGCTTTTGCTTTTGTAATTCTGTCGCGACGCCGACGACGGACGGTTTTGTCAAATCCTTGGGGGGTCTCATTGGTCACCGTTGGCTCATGCAGATTCGAGGTCTGCTGAATTTCATCGATAGCTAGAGGAGGATCCAGTACCCAAGTCTGGCAGGACAGACGTTTGTTAGCAGATAAGCCTTGGAACAGATCGTCGATCCATCGCAGTCGCTTCATCAAATCTGTCAATTTGTCGTCCTCATCATGATCTTGGTCTCCCGTCCACCCATCTTTTTCAATGTCCTGGTTGGCCAATTTCTCATCCCGGATGGTCTTGAGCTTGGATAAAGTAAAAAGCCAATGATTTTTGTAGCCATGGCCGGCGGACGTCGGCCGGGTTCTTGTCAGTCGCGTCTTGCAATATTACAGTCTCACCGTCTCTGAACATAAACAAAACTAGACACCATTTTATAAACCGCTCTTCCAGATCAAGTTCGCACTTTGGGTATCACTGGACCTCAGGACCACCAGGTGCCCGGTGCTGGCTTCCGAATCTAACTGAAAGTCTCTTCTCCAGTCTATCCCCTATCAAGGCACCAGCCGGGGACACCCAAGCGGTGCGATGCAGGAGGCAGCCTACCTGCGCTCTATCAGGCGCTTCCTCCGAGAACCCAGATCCGAATTTCAAGGACAGGCAACTGTGCCACCCGTCTGGCCCACCGCAGTGACGCTGAAGCTGAATATTTAAGGGGCATGACGCCCCTTCGGATGTCTGTTTGAATCTCCTCCCCATTTCTCTCTCTTCTCGTCCACTGGATCTCAGCGAGCCGCATTCAGACCCTCAGAAGGGCATGCTCCTCGCTTCAACCTTCACAGATATACGTCTCCTTATAAGGATGCTGTCAATTTCAGGTAAAGCTTCCTGCCGCCCAATATGCCCTCAGTCACACATATGAACAACGCGGAAGTTAATCATCGCCACGCAGCTGAGGAAGAAATCGAGCTCAAGTTTGCTGAAGATGGTCTTTGGCTGCCGGACCGATGTGATTGCCTCTTGTCGGAGACGATCGCTATGAGTCACGATGAACTCTTGGCTCTGGCTTTGGCGGAGATGTTCTCTGGAAAGGGTTCTGGAGCGAATCCAACCGACCTCACCGAAGATATTGTAAAAGAAGGCGGCCTGGACAATCTTTCAAGCGTGACACTTGATAAGGGAAACTCCTGCCACTGGTCAAACCTCCCCACCACGGCTGGAAAACAGCAGGCCCGACAAAACCGACCGTCGTCGACCGACTCACTATTGCCGTCACCGAATCTGCGAGGTTTGCCTCAACCTCCAATTCAGCGTGGTAAAAAGCGCAAGGATGGTTCAGAGGATTCTCTCAAAGCCGGTAAAAGGCGCCAAGGCAAAACAGTCCGGCACGACGCTGCCGCACTTCGCTCATCACCTCGTTGTTTGCACGAAGAGAAGGTTTTCTTGCGTTTGGAGAAGATTTTCGTAGCTTTCGGAAGGCAAAAGGACGTATGTCGCTGGAACAAGAGGTTGGCGTCATGGTCCTCGAGTACCGATAAGTTTGCGGACATCCGTTGGATGTTCGAGGAACTCAGTGACGCTGTGTCGGTTCAGGTTCGACCCGATGGTGTTGGCTACCCGGTGGAATTAGCATGGGAGGGCGAGGAACAATGTTTTACCGGCAAAACTGTGGACGAAAGGTGGATCGAGGTATCAAGTGAAGTGATGTTGGCTATGCACGACAACCCTCTTGGTGGCCAGTTTGTGGGGAGCTGTTGGGATTGGAGACGGCCTGGGAAGCGTGCTCGAAATGGAGATTAATAGAGACAGAGCATTAGAATCTTTATTTAAGATAAGTCTCACTGACAAAATGGACAATAATATTGACAAAAAGGACCTACAATGCCTTTCTAGCAAAAACTTACAGCCCACGTTAATTATCAAGGAAGATCCTTATAAACACCGCAAAACTCCGATACACCAAAAACGGTCGTGTCGACAACGTCCACATCAATCATCGCACTCTCCGTGTCTTGCTCTAACGTTGTTGTACTCTCAGTGGATGACGAGCGTGACACAGGACCCTCTTTCCCGGAAAGGGTAGCACCCTCGCTCGCATCGTAAAACGGTTACTCTTTCCGGAACTGAGGAGTCACACTGAATTGCTTGCTTTGTTTATCATAGATGAGCCACTTGCCAGAAACGGCGAGGTGGTCAAACAAAGGCCCGAAGGACGCTCAAAAGTTTATCTTCCAGCGAACGTTAATGATGTCGATACTTGATCGCCACCACTTCATTCCCCTTCGGCAACTGGTTGATACTTCTTGCCGCCCCCATAGGCTATGTTTCAGCCGCTGAAGCTGTTCCGGTGGATCTTGTGTTGGTTGGCTGGTGTTTCCGCTTCTGAGGCTGTAGCTTTGCTTGTACCGGGGAAGCATGCAAGAGAGCTGTACGATCATCTTTCGTGGAAAGAAGCCAGTATACTTGCCCAGCTCCGGACAGGAAAGGCCAGGCTGAACGAGTATCTCTATCAGATCAAAGCGGCACCGACAGATCATTGCGACTGCGGACATGCGAAGGCGACGGTAGAGCACTTCCTCTTCCGATGCAGCAAATGGACAGCATACCGTACAGAATGCTGCAATACACGAATACACATAGAGGGTTTTTAATACCCAAAAAATCGACTCACGGCCACCAAACTCATCTCCCGGCGTGCACGCACTATTCGCACTTAGGCACAGTGGCAGGCAGACTGAGACGGCGTCATCGCGATGGCTTCTGGCCCGTCTCTTTAAAGACGTCTCGTGTGACCTCGGCTTGACCCTTGCAGTTCGAGGCCTCCCGCAGTCTCTAAGCAGTAGCAAGATATTAGACGAATATGGGCTTGGTAAGAACGCGATATTCCACGTAGTCGTCGTTGTCAATAGAGATAATGGTTCCTCGAGAGACAAGCTTGCCCTCGAAGGGGCCAGTCTGCTTGCGCTCATACTTGATGCCCATGTAGATCTTAGTGTGCTCGTTGTTGGCTCGCAATCGATTGGCCTCCTGGTCATGATCACTTTGTTATATAATGACTTTCACGTCCTGATTCCACCTAAACCTTAAATCACTAATGCAAAGCTTGCATTTGCCGAACTCTGAATATGTATACTGAGCAAACTCAGATAGGGAACTGCTGTCTACCCGCCCGCACCACTCGTAGGTAGAGTAATTGTCTACCGGATTAGCTATTCATTTGCTGCCTTTATGAAAACTTGATTTTGGTATACGTACTGTAAAACACGTCGTTGTATATGTTGTTGTATAAACTGTGGTAACAGCAGGTGTACAATCGGGAAATTTATCGCATTTTCTCGGGTTTGCAATACCGGCCTGGGAACATACCTGACAATTGGCCGTGTCTGTCCAAACAGCCGTTGAGGTATAGGCAGCAAGGCAATCCATTTCCTAGGGTATGATGATCGCAGAAAATAGGTAATTAAGTGGCTACGAACCAACCCAGGGGAAGTTGGTGATAGAAGTGGGATGGAGTCAGACAAAGGAGGATGTCGAGAAAAAGGCTACGAAGTATTTGGAGCACTTCAATACTCAGATCCAGACTGTCATCGGCATTAACCCCCATGACAGACGAAATCAATTGGAAATGAGAAATTGGGACCATTTGGCACCAATTGGTGCCAACTTTTATTAACTCCTTTGCCCTGGGTGGGTGCTAGGGCTGGCTGAAGTTGGCAGATATAGTGAAAACCCGCCACTTGGTGATATCCGCCACTTGGTGGTAAACCACGTTATATATATCGTTGAAATTCAATGAAATCCCCTCACAACGGATGACTCGAATTCCCCTCCGACCGTCCTTCTTTTCCACCTCTATCAAGACCTGTCCACCGTCTCAATCTCACCGCCTTCCCATATCGAGACTGAAAACACAAAGGGTTCTGACAACAGTCTCGAAGTCGGACAACAAATCATTGAACTTCTGGAGTATAACCCAGTCACGATCTGTAAGTTTGCTGTCATCGTCCAGGATTCGCGGCGGGACCTTGCCCTTCTTGAGTATCCCATTCTTTGTGACGTTCTGCTGCTGCCATTCGTGTTTGTACTCAAGGAGGAGGATGTCAAGCGAGGGGCGAAGGGCCAAGGCACGCTGGATCATATACAGCTGCGATAGCCACCGTGTGTCGTTATCACGTACGACCTTTAACGGCTTCTGGCCAGCGGGGAGAGATCGGCGTTGTATATTGCAAAGAAGCGAGGAAAGTCGGTGGCTTGAGCGAATGTCGTAAACCAGGTTATGCAATGTGCCTGTTTGATATCAGTCCAGAAATCCGCCTGATCAGACGTCCTACTGACCAACTGGACCTCTTTTGCGCCATGCCATCCACTCACGGTCAGTTACTGCGGCTTCGTCGAACTCGTCGGCCTCCCTCCCATTTTCGTATGGTGCAAATAGCAGGGCCTTTGATAGAGGTTGAGGATATGGCCAAAGCAACGGCCTCGTCAATTTGCGCCGTGGAATCCCAAGAGATCTCCCAACTCCCCCATTGCATTATCGTTATTAGTAGCGTTGTCAAGGACGGCATATCCTATCTTGTCAGTAATATTGAATCTCTGCAAGATGCTGTAGACAACCTCCGCAATGTTAAAGCCCGTATGGCGTTGAGAGATCTCGGGAACCCCCAGGATCAACTTCACGGGCTTCCCTTCGTCGTCCCTGCAGAAGCAAGCAATACCATACAGGGGGAGTTGGTTCCTAGCTGTCCAGCCGTCAAAAGAGATGTGGACAAGACCCTGGCGGCTTTCCAGGTAGGTGGCGATAGTGGCAGAATGTTTCTCGAACTCGGAGATGATCTTGCTGCGAATAGCGTCGCCAGATAGGTGTGCGTTTTGTACGGCCACAGCTGGGTTCAGGTATTCAAAGATCTGGCGCAACATGGGGTTCTCCGCCTCGGTAAATGGCTTATTGCCCGATACAATATAATGTACAAGGAGTCGCCTGAACTCGCTTCTGTTAAAGGACTTGATAAACACGTTGGCGATTGCCTGGTCACGTGGCTGGGAGACGTCCAATTTGAAGGCGTCTACAATCGATCTCTGTGTAGGCCGTGGTGGTTGGCTAGATCTACGCTTCTCCATCACCCCCTTCGGCTGGCTGGCAGGTGCGGTGATCTGGTGGGCTTTGTAGAGGTGGTCCATCATATTTACTGTGCCTTTTTCCTTGTACGCAGCTGGCTTGTGGCTTCTCTTTTGCACACAGAGTTTGCAAAGCCAGTGGCGGTCTCTGCCATCTTTCTCGATGTCATAGCCGTAGGCCCAGACCCAAGCCTTGAGATCGCGTGTGCGCTCGCTGTGGGTCCAGCCAGCCCAGCGAGCTGTTTCAAAGAGACCATCCAAGGCCTGGACGTCGTCAGGAGGAGGAACGAGGGGATGATCGACAGGAAAATCAACGGGAGATACGTTGTCATCCATAATCTAGGCCTGTAGGCATTGCTTGGTGTCACAGAACGAGGGAGATCAAAGGGTCTGGCAGGCATCACGCGTACATCACGCGTGTATGTCGCGCCAAGCCTCTATCGTGATTGTATTGACCGGCTATATTTGAGCCTATATAGCTGACTCAGGGGACCAAGGGGCTCAAAAAGCATAAAAAATGGGTCGACGGCAACGAAGGCAACGTAAAGGCAATATTGCCCATCTGAGATTGCGTTGCGTTGCGTTGCCTTAGTAATCACGATTCCCCCATTGCGTTGCGTTGCCGCAATATATTGCTAAACAGTTGCCCACATTGCGTTGCTCGGAGCCCTGCCCAAGTCTCGGATCCGCCGCTCTCGTGTGAATCTCTCCATCTCGCCAGAAGAGCCACTAGACGCCGTTGCAAGTACAGGTACAGGTATGCGTGTTGACAGTGTACTTTTCCGGAGTGCGGGAATATATGTTAATTCATCGGGCACAGAGCTTCTGCAGAGCCACACAGAGCAATCTCCAGTGAGTACCCGAGACGCGCTAGTGCAGGCCGCGAAAAGGAGGCGAATCCACGCGACGTCTGAGAGCGATCCGTTGCCTGCGAAGAGAGCGCGGTGGGCGCGGGCAGACGCACAAACGGGTAGGCATTCCACTACATCTGCAATGTGTTAACAATACTAATATGTCAGAGACAGGACGCTCGAGGCGGAGTCACGAGATACGCCAAAGATAAGGGTTAGGGTTCCATGTCCACCTACAGGGGTGGACCGACAGGACCGTCGGCGGTCCTGGCGACTCCATAGGTGTCATAACAAGTATATCTCGATGAATGCTTACCATCTATTTTTCACCATCTTACGGGATTGCAGTTTTGCAAGTCGCCCTCAGTACAGAAGGTTTCGAGCCTGAATCGACATTCCAAAAATTACCTCAACATACCCAAGCGACGACAGCCTTGAGAACAATAATCTTTTGAGATGGTGCAAAAATTTCGACTCGCAGCCCCCCGAGCGCGGAGGGCCATACCTCACGGCCGCAAGTTCCGAGATTTCCTCTTGGACGGGTCAGCCGCGGTGCTCGTACGCCTCCTCGCTGTCCCTGTTAAGCCGCAGATTCCCCAACCTATACCAGCAAATTCCCGAAACGACCGTTGTGCCACCCAGACTGCCTCTGGCCACTCGTTCCTGGAGACCCCGATGGACGGACAAGTGAAGCGCAAAGCCGACGGCGAGCTGCTTGCCGGCTCCCCACCACACCACAGGCAAACGAAAACCCAAGGTGGTCACGATGCTCTCACCTTTTCCGATCTCCCCCTGGAGGTTCACCAGCTTGTCTTTGATCACATCGAGTTTATCGAAGACGCCATCTGCCTCAGTCTCGCGAGCCGATACTTCTGGACCTTCGCTCGAGATTGCCTTAACGCCTATTATATGTCGTTGCTGGGACAATGGGTGGGTGAGAATATCGTCTACGTGGGAGAAGACACTAAACCGGATGACTATCCTCCCCATCTATTCTCGGACGAGGAGCTGGATGGGTTGCGTCAAGAGAGGAATAACGTGTTGATGGACGACGACGTGCTCCCATACGTATCATGCAATCAACCATTTACGCTTTACCACTTTGCCCTTCCTTCCGTTTCCGATACACAAGAAGTCGGCGATCTCTACGCAAAGTCGTCACGCATATATTCTCGCTGCAGAAACCGAAGCAAAGACGAAGATCCAGCACTTCAGGCCACGTATTCGGAAATAGTCGTCACAGAGTCGAGATACTACCCCAAAGACCAGCTGTGGATTCTTCGAAACCTGACGACAAAGGAATATGTCCGCCCGGAACCCATCGCCATTGACCCGGCATACATCTGTGGTCCCCATATTAGGCTTTTGGGCTTCGGTGAAGTTGTCTTGTCACGCATCTGCTGGTCAACCTCCCCACCTGTCGATATGAACCCTAGGACGTTTATCTCGAGGGGAATATGGGCAGGGCATCGCTTCGACATCACTACGCTGGCGAAGCACGAGAGCGAGACCGATAGTGCGGAATGGAGCGATGTAAGCAGCGAGGTTGCAAAGGAAATTGCCGACATCTGGGTGGGTGAATACGGCGCCGATCTGCGTCTGGACCTGTGCTACTGGTATCAGAAACGACCGAATAGAAATTACCACGACGTGATCCCTCCTTAGGTCTCCGAGAGCGGAGCATCTTCTTTGGCGGTGGGCTCTGTCGACTCCGGCTACTAATCCGGATGCATTGTGCCTAATAGGATTAGTAGTCAGATAGAGAGAAGACGGCATCAATACTCAGGACGTACGCCGAAGGCTCTGATCAGGACCACGATGTAAAGGCTGGGCGTTTGTCGTCGTTGAAGGAGCGAAGGAGGGAAGGAGGATATAGAGAGATTGAGTTTATTTATACATATCTAACTCTTCGCCAACACATCCGGATCCTCCCGGGCGTCGCGAAGGATCTTCTTCATCGAGGAATACAGCTCTGGATCCGCCTTCTTCCACTTCTTCCAGTCTGGGAATACTACCTTCCTCAGTCGATTGAGCCATGGGATTAGCGGCTGGTTCCGGCTGCTCCGCAACATAATGGCTAAGTATAGGATTATAGACGACGACCTATACAACTTCGATGAGACTGGCTTTATGATGGGTGTAATCAACGCGTCAATAGTTGTTATACATTCTAATCGATATGGAAAGGCTAAATCTGTACAGCCTGGAAACCGGGAATGGGCAACCGTTATCAAATGTATCAATGCGAAGGGCTGGTGTATCCCACCATTTGTTATTGTGCAAGGCGCCTACCACCTTGCCAGCTGGACAACAGAGTCAGGCTTCCCACCAAGCTGGATAATCAAGCCTACTCCAAATGGGTGGACAGATAACGAGACTAGCCTTGACTGGATTCGGCACTTCGATAAGTATACAAAGCAACAGACAAAGGGTGTATATTGGATGCTTATCCTAGATGGTTATGAGAGCCATGTCTCGGCTAAGTTTAACCAGTACTACAAAGACAACAAGATTATCTCTGTCAGTATGCCGCCGCATTTATCTCATTGGTCTAGCCGCTAGATGTCGCAATATATTTACCTCTAAAGCGTGCATATAGCGACCAGATCAACCTCTTCATCCGGGCCTCTATCAACCACATCACCAAGTCTAAGTTCTTCATTGCATTTAAGGCAGCCCACGACAAGATCTTTACGGAAGATAACATCAAGTCTGCATTCAGAGGAGCTGGAATTTCTCCTTGGGACCTAGATTCTGTCATTTCTAAGCTTGATGTCCGTCTCTAGACGCCATTACCATCCATACCTGCTCCCCCCCGAAACTGGGAGTCACAAACACCTTCCAATGCTCAACAGACAGTCAAGCAATCGAGTTTTATTAAAGACAAGATCTCAGCCCATCAGGGGAGCTCCCCTATACCAATTATCCAGGCTGTTGACCAGATGGCAAAGGGTGTACGGGTAATCGCAAACAAGATCATTCTATTGAAGAATTGGGTCTATACTCTTGAGGATGCCAACACAGCACTCGCTAAACGCCGGAGAGCTAAAAAGAGTCGAGTGCAGCTTGGAGGGGCCCTTAGTATTGAGGACTGTCTAGCAATAACTATCGATAGAGATTCATATAACAAATGATACGTTAAAAGGCGGTTTTTACACATAGTGGCGGAACAACAGACGTGAGAATTATTCTATCAGCTATAAAGACTGTAATGTACAGAGGAAGCAGAGTATGAACTAAGATTCAACTCCTGACGTCGGTAGGCCTTCCTCACTTAAAGGACCGCTTTTCGTTCTTCTGTCTCTCGTAAGACCAAGCAATGCGTCCCTCACGGTTTCGCAGTGCCAGTTCAGCTCAACGGGCGCAGGCGGAGCAGTTCTCACTACGTCCGTGTATCTCTGTCCACCTGTGAGAGCAGTTCTCTCGAGCCTGGATTCTGGGACGGCGGGCGGGTCTATCCTTTCTAGATCTTGAACTGCTTGGCCAGCTCGATCCGACTAGAGGTTATTTTTCAGACGCCCAGGCATTCGCGAGAGTTGAGGTCTTTATTACACGTTTATGCACGTAAGAAACACTTAAGCCCAACACAGCGAGAACTCTTCAGAAAAATTCTCAAGGGGTACGACGAGAAAGAGCACGATCTGGCGATATCCTCAATCAAAAACGAGGAGCTGAACAGTCAAATTGAGGCCAGCATGAAGATCCGGAGGAAGAAGGTCATAATTGACCCGAATGCGGTTTTTGCAGATATTGAGGCTATCTGGAAGGCTCAAATTGATGCCGGCGAGGTATCCCCTGATAGCGACGATACAGACGATTCCTCAACACCAACGAAAGAAGGGTCGTGCGGGAATTGACGTTGGGAATAGTAGCATGGTTGGTGGCGGACGGTGGGCGGAATCAGGGGGGGTGCGGAATCCGGGCCGCCCACGTTAGGCGTCCCTTGCCACGATGATCAAGCTCGTAAAACTGACGTTGTTGACTCCGCCGTGTAAGTCGTCGATTGAATGGCAGTGCTGGATCTTGGCTGGCATGGCCCCTAGCTCTTTCTGTATTGTTCAATACCTGCCCACGCCGAGGTACTTCTCGGCCAGGCTTTACAATCGCGCTGGAGACTCGCCGTCCACTGGAGCGAGCTAGAGCTCGGCTATTTCGCATCGAGGGTGGAGGGCTTGCTTGGTCGCGTTCGTGGCTAGGAGGCATCGTGCGTGCCTCGGCCGCTTTCGCGGCCGGGATGGTCGCGTAACGGGGCTTCACACGCGGTGGCGTCGGACATCTCCTTCTCCTCATGCGCTCCCGCAGACGATGGGAGTAAATGGCTCCAAACACCTGCTCCACCTCTGGATCGTCGTTCTCAAGGTTGAACATGAGTGGTACACAACCGAACTCGTCTGCGTCTGAGTCGTGAACGACGGAACCCTCGTCGGACGGCGTGGGACTGGGCAGGCGGTTTTGGCGGAACCTAATGTACTCCTGTCGCGCTTGCCTGAAATGCACATCTGTCCGGTCATATGCGTCCTGCATCTGCCGGTCCCATTCGCCCAGCGTGTCTTCTATGGGCTTCGCTTGTTGGCAATCATCATGGACGCTGGGCCACAGGCTTGGACTGGGCTCACGAGAGCGTGCTTTGTATGGGCTGTGCTGGATTCCGGCCTGCTTAGTGATCTCCTGAAGTTTGTTGTCGGCGGGGGCGCTGGCAGCTTGCGTGACTGACTGGCGACGAACTGCCAGAAGTGGTTCATTCGGACTGGTAAGCGATACCCGGGCTTTGTCTGCGTCTTCATCAAGCCTAACTCTTTTCGCATCGCCAGGGAGGACATCCGAGTGACCGTCGGGTGCTGATCGTTTGGACATTGCGCTGCGAGAGTATGTTGTTGCTGTTGCTGGTTGGTGTCTGGTGGCATCGTAGGTCTGTCGCAACATTCGTTGCCGTCGTCCCGGGAGATTAACGTCCCCAGTTAGTCACGTGACCGAGGCGGCTGGCCCCCCCCCACTCCTGCGGCGTACTCCGGATACCTAGGTAGGCAGATTAGATCTCTCTTTACCATCGGTACCCGCGATACCTGGGAAAGTGTCAAATGCCTGAGTTGAATCATACTGTCCAGGGCGCGCAGGACCAGGTCCGCGAAGCAAAGGGCATACAATTCGCGACGCTCCGGCCTGGGAATGCGGCCGCCTTGCACCTTCTGGAAGCGGTGCACGACAGCGATGCCTCAACCCCATGCCTCGTCAACGAGGACGAGAGGATTGCCTACCTCTTATCCGTCCCGTCGCTTCCCATCGACTCCGATGATCCGCCTGTCCTATTAGGCAAATGGCGCGTGGGCGCCGGGCCATCGCCGTCTCTGCCAAAGACACAGGCGAGTTGTTCCAAAGTCGACGTTCTGCTCTGTCCCCCGGGGAACTCACATGGCTCGAAACATGCTCGCAAATCCATCAAGAGCATCCACGCCATGCTGCTATTTCATCCAAATTCCGGGTCGCTCCTCTTGCGCAATGTTTGTTCTCTGCCCATCATCTACAAGAGCGGGGATGTCAACGGTGATGATCTTACACTGAGAGGAGGCGGTAGACCGGACTCGACTTGCGTGCTTCTGAAGCAAACCAATCATCTTCATTTTGGTGAATACGACTTCATCCTCGAATTCACCCTACAACCCCATGATTACAACACTTTCACCGCGGTGCGAAACCGTCTGTGCCAAATCAACCCAGCGACACGCCTAGCCCCGGTCCCAAATGAGAAGCACTTCACGCTCTGGGACGTGAGGGTGCATGGCGAATTGTCGAAGCGGCCACACGAGTCTGTACACTATGGACTCCATCTTCATTCTGGCCAGCCTGTAGCCGTGAAGAGGATTGTCTACAAGGCAGGTCGGGAAGCAGGGCGTCGCGCAAGGACTGAGCTGCAGGTAGCGTCGACAAGCGGAACAAGCCATGGTTTGCTCGGCATGATCACGAGTTGGTGCGAGCATGGGGACTCGCCGCCGTGTTGGATCGAAAGAGATGGATTGGCTGCTGGGCCTCAGAAGGGCGATGAAGACGTGTTCTACAGCATGCCGCTCGCCGAGTCCGACTTCGAGACCCTGATATCCGCGCAGTGGCGTAAGTTGGGAGACGACGCCCGTCTCGCTTACTTTCATCAGACGTTGTCGGGACTCGGCATGATCCACAGAAGGGGTTTCATACATGGCAGGATTCGACCGAAGGCCCTCATGGTGATTTCAGATCCTGGACATTGCCCTCCAACTAGAGCAGTGATAACTTCTGCCATCTGCACCCGCAACTACGGCATCCCGGATCACAGTGGGTACTGGGTCGCTCCTGAGGTCTGGACCAGCTCGAAGGAGACGTGCTATTCAAGCAAGGCAGACGTATGGGCCCTAGCAGCCTCCTGGCTTCGCGCGTTTCTGGTCCCTCCGGCTGGCCTCGTCAGGGTAAATGAGGGGTTTCACCGCGGCATTGTCAAGTCTCTAGAGGAGAGGTGCCGCCTACGGAGTATATCTGAGCCTCTGCGTGACCTGCTAGTATCGATGCTAGCATGGAACCCTAATGATCGGCCAAGCGTCGAAGAAGCCCTGCAGCACGCAGCCTGGGAGCCTGTGCGAAGATGGGAACAGGAGAAGGATGACCGTAGAAGGCGGGAAAGAGAGGAGGTGATACGAGGGCCTCCGAACGGAGCCAAAAGGTCAGGTTGCTCTCGCCTGAGAAGGATTGAGTTCAGATTGGTATACGGTGACCTTATACCAACAGAAGACTGAGTGAACAATATCAATTCAAATCCAGACAATGTCCGGTTCGCGATGGTGGCCACCTTTCCGCATTCCAGTCCCCAAACATTTCCATACCCAGGTGATGTCTTCAAAATCCCAAACCTACTCCTGGCCCTCTCTTTCAACCTGTCCGAGTTTCCCAGCAGGACAGGAACATGCAGTATGACTTAAACCATACTATTAAATCCAATTTGAATATATACTGCACAATACAGTGCATAGTATAAGCTTTTTTTTTTTTTTTTTTTTTTTACTTTTCACCAAGACAAAAACTTGTGAAATAGTTACATTGCCATTCGACTTACGCTAGAGACTGGGACACGTCTTAGAGCATTGACGCTGTTGAAACAAAACACCATCACACCCACTACCGCTCCATCTACATATAGACCGTAGGCCCCAGCACCCTCTGAAGGGCCTACTCTCACTTGAATTAACTCAATTCTTCTCTCATTTGACAGGTTATGAGCCCGGGCGTCCCGCGGGGCGTCTGTGCCTAGCCGCACTGCACCGCTTCTTCCCCAACGAGAATGAATTGCACTAAAACGACTTTAAAACAACACCCGTTTCACATGAACACCATGAGAAACTCACTAGATTACTTTATTTCAGGGTCCCTGCCTCAGAATCCCCGCACAGACCAACGACTCTGTCCTCAAAGGGCAGTACCGGAAACGGGGGCCCTCTAAAGCTACATGCAAGTCAACCCACCTATCTATTTGCTGAATATGGCTTCTAGGAATCAGAACCAGCCCTGGGTACCAGTCTTTCGCCCCCAGGCCACTTCCGCCTCAAGTCATCTGAGACTGCTGAGACAACCGCGCTTTCCCGCCTTATCTCGGGAGGTTCAGAACTGGCGTGACGCCGGAATCGACCCCTGGGACGAGAACGATCACAGCGGCGAATATCAGCCTCCAGCAGTCGATCTGGCGTCTGAGGAGGAGCTGGAAGCAGGCCCAGCTTCGATTCCTGAGCAGCCGAGCGAGATAGACCTTTATGACCTGGAAGTCCGCACTCCTCCCTCAGCTCAGCCAAGCTCAGAATCACCACGGCAAGGCCATGTTTCATCAGGAACAGTTAGAGCTTCAAGCACCTCAACTGGGAGATCAGTCGCAAGGACCCCCCGGCGCTCAGAAGCACCTAAGTCAGCCCGAAACCGCTCTTCCTCAGACGGCAGCAGTGACGGGAACGGAAGCTCGTCGACAAGCTACATTTACACATCCTCTTCCTCAACACCGGAACCTCACAGCTCTCAAGAACGCTACGAAACGCCACAAACAACACCAACTCCCCCTTTAAACAGGCTGGTACCGAGACCAACACCAAGACCAGCAGCAATAATGCCTCCTCGCCAGCAGCAAATCAACGTTCAGGTCCAATCACACCCCGAAAAGCTTCAAGAACTCCGAATCAACGCACTAAACCTTAGCAACCTTGCCCAACTACACAAGGCTGAAGACTACCACAAATGGAGGACAGACAACCTTGCAACACTGGATCTGATGGGTGCTGGCGATGTCCTTGAGACCTACAAGACTCGCGAGGATGTCCCAGACCACCTACTGAGGAACTGGATCGAGAAACAACGACAGCTGGTTCGAATGATGCGTACAACAATGACTGAAAGCATTGGTCAAATGATGTCTGCTGAGGACACAATCGTCAAAATATTTGACCGAGCAGCACTTGAGTTCCAGACACATGGCCTGACGGCGCTTCAGAAGGCCTATCAAGACTGGGAAGGCATCAACGTTAGCCAATTCCAGTCGGTCCGCGAATTTGGGCACGAGATTCTCCGAATTCAAGATGAATTCATCAAAGTCGACAAAAAACACGCACTCCCTGACTCGCACATCGTCCTGAAATTCGTCAATGGACTTGGAAATGAATTTAACCCCTGGAAGACCGGCTTCTGGGGGAGACAAGACACAAAGGAAGCCACTATTCCGAACTTCCAAGACACACTACGGCAAGCCGAAAACGAGGAAGGACGACTACGCTCAGAAGCAACACCTGCGCTAATTGCGAGACCGCCAACAACAAGTGCCAACAAGCAATGGGTTGAAATGGATTTTTGCTCCTACTGTAGAGAGAAGGGATTTCGGTCAATCGGACACAATCAGGAGACGTGCTTCCACCTACACCCTGAACTTCGAAAAAACAAGCGCCCTGGACGACCAAATAAGCGGAGGAGGACCGACAAGTCAGGGGAGAGCTCCAAGGACTCAAGGCCTGACGAAGCAGACCAAGTGGTCGAGACTGCAAACTTTGCCCAGACGGAGTTCAGTTTTCATGGCCAATCAGTGGCATTTATGGCCTCAATAGGCAAGGAGTGCTCACTACGCACCCAGTGGTGTGTGGATTCAGGGGCTGGAAATACAATGGGGCACTGCAGAGAGGACTTTGAGGACTTCCGGCCACTGGAAGGCACTGTGACAGGCATAGGAGAGTTTGAACTGCCCATCCGAGGATGTGGTACAGTTCGACTTAAGTGCCAAACACGCGCAGGAACAGTGGTGGAAATGTGCCTCCGAGATGTCTATTATGTCCCGGATCTCGGCGTGAATCTCCTCTCTGTCACCCACCTACTGCGCACTGGAGCCGAGCTTACAGTATCACTGGACGGGTGGTATATCAAGAAGCAAAACCACACTTTTATTGCTAAACGTTTTGGGAACCTCTTTGTTTTACAGACTGTTTCAACTCCCCTTCCTGCACTAATTGCTTACTCTGTTGACCCAAAATGGAAACAATGGCATGAGCGTATGGCGCACCTAGGCCAGAAGAGCCTAGAGAGGATGCCTGAAATGGTGGACGGAATGGACGAGGCACAGAACTTCTGCTTGTGTGAAGCCTGCCTTCAGGGCCGAATGCGGGAGCTCCCACACAAGGGAACGCTTCCGAAGGGTGAATACGTTGGCGACGTTATCCACGCAGACATGTGCGGGCCCTTTCACATTACTGGATTTAGGGGAGAACGCTATTGGATCACACTCTTAGATGGCTTCTCTCGTCTCAGCGGGTCTGTCGCAGTAAAGACGAAAAAGGATGCTTGGTTATTTGTACGGAAGTTTGCTCTTATGTTGGAAAATCAGGATCCCCTCCGCAGAAGATGCCGCCGTATTCACACAGATCGAGGGGGCGAGTTTCAAGACTCAGACTTTGCCCAGTGGGCAGCAGGACATGGCACCCAACTCACCAACTCAACCACTGAACAACACCAATCAAATGGAATGGACGAAAGCCTGAATATTGTTATCCGTGACAAGCTTTTACCAGCTCTGATAGGTGGAGAAATCCCGAAGAAGTACTGGCCAGTAGTTCTGGAAGCAATCAACTATCTGAGAAACAGAAGCCCACACACTGCACTTGATAAGACACCATTTGAAGTTGTCTACGGGCAACGGCCTAATGTCTCTAATATTCGTGTGCTCGGAACAGAAGCATGGTACCTACTTCCCTCCACTAAGAGAAAGAAGCTAGACGAGCGTGCACTAAAGTGTAAGCTACTTGGCTTTGAGGGATTACACACATACCTGCTTCTAGACCCTAGTGGGAAAGTTATTCGGTCAAACAAATGTTCACTTCCCACCAGAAAAACTCACTAAATGGGCACCCAAGGGGGACACACGATCAATTGGGACACAAACGTCTCTGAAGACGCCTTGTGCCTGTCCTCTCTGTGCCGAGAAACCAGAGCCGGACCACAGGCACTTCAGACAACCTCAGACAACTACCGTTTCATCTCAGCATCCGCAACCCAAGCGTGCCAAGATCTCTGACGGAACATTCCCCGAAGCTCCTCCGAATGAGAGTCATGTTGACCATAACGCCACAGCCACGGGAAATCCCTGGTCACCCAGAACTGCGGTACCCATTGCGTAACAGGCAGCCAAGCCACCTGTACCCAGGGGAGCAATACCTTCTCCTTGCTGAAGCGGCGATTGCCTTGGTGGCTAGACTAAGCACCGAAGAGCGAGAGCCAGGAAGCCTGAGAGAAGCAAGAGTAAGCTTCAACTGGGACAAGTGGCGGGCAGCAATGAAGGACGAAGCTGATTCTCTTAACGAGAATGAGACCTGGGTCCTAGTTGACGCCCAGCGTCAGCAAATGTCCTGTCTGGCAAATGGGTCTACACTGAAAAGGGGACCACAGGGAGAGATAACCCGCTACAAGGCTAGATGGGTCGTTCGTGGTTTCGAGCAAATAGAGGGAGTGGACTACTAGAGACGTTTGCATCAGTGGTTAAGCCAATGAGCTACAAGGCCCTGTTTGCAATTGCAGCTGCTCATGACCTTGAAATCGAGCAAATGGATGTGAAGACAGCGTTTCTCTATGGCACAGTGGACGAAGAGATATACGTCGAGCAACCACCAGAATTCTCAGACGGAACTTCACGAGTGTGCAAGCTTAAGAAGGCGCTGTACGGACTGAAGCAAGCACCACGGGTCTGGTATAAGACCTTTACTGATCACCTCTCAACGATGGGCTTCCTCCCACTAGCCACAGACTCTGGCATCTACTACAAGGATGGCACCTATATTGCTATCTACGTGGATGACCTTCTGATCATTGGCCAAGACAAGGAGAGAATCAGGGAGCTCAAGGAAGCACTCAACCAGCGTTTCCACATGTCAGACCTTGGACCATGCAGTTTTTACCTGGGAATCCGTATTCAGCGTGACCGACCAAATCGAAAGATCACCCTTGACCAGGAGGCCTATATCGACAAGATCCTCCAACAATTCAACTTCGACAGCGGCGCAGCCAACGCCACGCCTATGGCGACAACAACCAAGCTTGAAAAGGCCCCACTGGACTACGAATGCGACCCAGGCCTTCGAAGAAACTATCAGAGCGCTGTAGGGTCGCTGATGTACCTTATGCTTGGTACAAGGCCGGACATTGCCTTCGCTGTGTCAACTGTCAGTCGATACGCCTCAAATCCAACGCAAGCACACTGGACGGCAGTCAAGCGCCTATTCCGATATCTACGGGGGACAAGGAAGCTGAAGCTCCAATTCCGGGGACCACTTGCACCCCTATCCGGGTACACTGATGCCAGCTGGGCAGACGATATTGACACTCGGAGGTCAACCTCTGGGTATGTCTTTAGCGTTGGAAGTGGAGCAATCAGCTGGTCCTCGAAGCGACAGGCGACTGTCTCACTATCGACGTGCGAGGCAGAGCTTAAGGGTCAATCCTTTGCAACAAGGGAGGCCATCTGGCTACGGCGGCTACTTTCTGACTTGTGCTCACATCTCGAAGGGGAGAATGGGCAGCAGCTACCGTCATCTTTTCAGACAACCAAAGCGCTATCTCGCTAGCGAAGAACCCAACACATCACGATAGGTCAAAGCACATCGAGCTTCAGCACTTCTTTATTCGAGAGCAAGTCGAAGCTGGAATGGTACGGGTGGAATACGTTCCAACGAAGGAAATGGTGGCTGACGGGCTGACAAAGGCCCTGAGTCGAGATATGTTCACAAGGTTCAGAGCAGCACTGGGATTGATCGGGAACCGCTGATGAGGCAACTGAGGAATGAGATGTATAATTTCAGTGGAGTGATGTTGAGTGGGAGTGTTGAAACAAAACACCATCACACCCACTACCGCCTCCATCTACATATAGAACCGTAGGCCCCAGCACCCTCTGAAGGGCCTACTCTCACTTGAATTAACTCAATTCTTCTCTCATTTGACAGGAACAAACGGCTATCTGTTGTGTCATAATTACTAGCCCACCAGCCCTCCAAAACCTGCTTGTCTCGGCAGCGCATCGAAAAGCGTAACTGAACTTAGCTTTTCTGTTCCAGATGCTTCCTGCTGACATCCTGGAATGTATCTGAGGTGGTTTCTTCGGAAATCCCTTGACATTCTTGATAGAGGGCAGTGGAAAAGAAGGCCCTTCAATTTCAATTTGACAAGCTCCTATGGGACCATTGAAAGATCCACTCTTTACCCACCCAAGCCGACTGTCGAGGGTGATTACCATCGACGCATTGGACGAGTGCGGGCGCCCTGAACACCTCTCACAGGTTTGTAGGCCTGCTATTTAAGCTCTGCACTATCAATACGGTGCGCCTTCGTGTATGCTTTACAAGCAGGTCTGATGCTAAGATCACCGACGCGTTTACTCCTTTCCTCAATCAAAGATCGTTCGCCGCCTAGAGCTACACCGAGAATTCCCCGAGGATTACGTGATGCTTGTGTGAAATTGAAGCACTGTGTGCACGGGCGTAGACGTGGCAGAGCCTATTATTTTCGCCCTGGATGTGTTTCCGTTGTTGGCGAGTGTAAGTTCAAAGAAATAATGCACCAAGAATGGCTAAGAGGCGACGTTGTTATGATATATGAAATGAAATATGAGGTGACTCAAGCGAATGTAGCCTCTACCAGCCGTCGATCGCTGGAATCAGAAGGGAAGAAGTTTTACGAATATAGCAGGATATTGACCATTGAATGATTGCTTCGATTGATATTTACACAACATTGTTTCCCACACGTTATGACTAAAGACTGCAATAAAAATATAGACAGCTGCTTTTGTTATTTGACTATAGGACCAAGTGAAACTGTAAGGAACCTGGTGTCAGGAATGTTTATTACATAAGCTAAAATGTGGCTACTTAGGTGGCGACCTGAAAAAAACTTAGACCTTAGGTTTAATTATATCCTTTGCTCCTGATTTTTGACACCTGGATTGGAGACCGTAAAGCGCACAACAACATAAAGCCGCGCTTTGCTGAGCATAAACTTTCTGTTGGCCTAAAAAAAAAGACTAACAATGCCTAAATCCAGCTTTCTTAAATACAGACCACATCACTTAGTATATAAGCCGTCAAGCTAAACTATGTTTCTCTAGACTTCCGCATACAATACTAATTTGAAGGCTACAGTATTTGCATAGTAGCAGCTCTGACTCGAAGTGGAACTGGACGCACATAGGTAGCAGAAAATGCACAATCTCACACACAACCTGTTTAATGGTAATCGTCCCCTGAACCCATCACTTTGAGAACTGCTAACATGGAATGGATGTACACACGTGGATTTATAAGTGGATTTATAAGTGGATTTTTGACGCTATTCACAACCTCGTCGACGCCTATTCAGCCTCACTTTCAGAGGTTGACACTAACTCTTCAGCCTGCTGCTGCTGTGATGAATCGTCAACCTCGCTGGCGCTATCCTCGCCATCCAATAGCCATTTTGACTCAGCAAGCGCCAGCTCGTCGTCGCCTAGAGTCCCACAACCGCCATCCAGCTTACTTTCAAGGTGCAACTTAAGCAATGGATCCAGGTCCTTGATAATGCCAGCACGGTACCAAGAGCGTAAAACCTGACAAATGGCGATAATCTCAGCATCTAGGTTTGTACGCAACCCCGAGACCATCTTGCCAGCAGCTGAAAATAACCTCTCACACTCGGCTGACATCGGCTGGATTGTCAGGAAGTCCAAGGCCATCCTGGATAATCGAGGATATCTGCTTTGCTTAGTGATCCAGTAACCAATTGGATCACGAACGTTGCCGTCGCTGACGTCACGATCCGTCTGCCACGCTTGGTACTCGTCACCAACAATAGCTGCTGCGGAGGCTGGTGTTGAGCTTGGCAGACGGCTGTTCTTCTCGGAGGGGTTGAAAAACCGAGCTCTTTCGGCTGGAGGCTCGTCGTCGCCTCTGCTGCTGCTGGTTCTAACCTCGAGATGAGCGTAATCGGACAGCCAGACGTCGGCAACCATCTCTTTTGCCTTTTCAACCCAACTAGGCTTATGAGCCCACGTTTCATCAAACCAGTCCCAACAATAGGCTGGATGGAGCGCCATAGCCGTACCCCACCCACTTCTCGGGGGTCTTGAGAACCCCGCCAGGGAGGCTGCTGAATGCTTGGGCCATGATTCGAGTGATCAAAGGGGAGGGTTGAGAAAGTAACTTTTGTTTTAATCACACGAAAGAGTAGAGTCAAAGGCCTTTGATATGTCGATGGGACTTTTTAATGTTGTAGGATAGGAAGGACCGGCTGGGCCGGCTGAAACGGGATAAATGCTTATCCTTCGGCCAGACTGATGACCCAGTATTGTAAGTGTAGACAGCGAAACATGTTCAATAATCAATGCCATGATGCATATGTCAGTGGACCACCTCACTACATGAAGTCCGCAAATGTAGACAATTTCATAACATTTAGTTGTGAGTTCTGGGCCAAGTTCCACCGACAATCGTATTCTAAACCTACTGTTATCATCATTTAAACACTGGGTATTCAAGCGTTTACCACCGTATGAAGGGACCGCCCACATACTGCTTAAGAAGCATACATATACGGATTAAAACCGAAACCACCACTTTAGTTGCGAATAAGATGTCCGAGGATGAAGGACGAAAAGACATTCCGAAACCTAAATGGAAAAGTGGACCAAGCAACAAGGCAGACGTAGTTCAGTAATCAGCCCGCTGGGTCCCGTTGGGTCAAAGTTCTACCGAAACAAATGTAACAGTCACTTGAACTCATCATTACTCGGATAGTCAACTGTCCGCGTACTTACCTTACTTGTCCTACAGAACAAGTATAAGGACATATGATGCAAAGTGTCAAAATCATCTAGACATTGTCACTCACTCAGCGAATTCACGACCATTTGTAATACACTTCTCAAACAACCAGAATATCTCTCTTCAAGATGGCCGAGACCATTAATGTCGACTACCTAGTCATTGCGCAGGTGCCATGGGAATGGCATTCGTTGACACGATTCTCACAGACACCCAAAAGACCGTGGCCATTGTCGATCGCTATGCTCGCCCAAGCGGCCATTGGACTGTTGCGTATCCTTATGTGCGCCTTCACTAACCTTCCTCCCTCTATGGAGTCAACTCTAGACATCTCGGTCACGATAGCATCGACAAACTGGGATGGAACAAGGGACTCCTCGAGCTCGCATCTCGAGATGAAATTTGTGCTTATTATGACACCGTCATGCACCAAACTTTTCTCCCGTCCGGACGGGTTGCCTACTATCCCAAGCATGAATACACTGGTGGACGTGAATTCCATTCCATTTTAACCGGCAAGACTTATCAAGTGGGAAAGGAGAAGCGTATTGTAGATGCAACCTAAATGAAAGTCAAAGTCCCTTCGATGGGCCCACCTACATACGAAGTTGTAGAAGATGTGGAGTTTGTTACTCCCAACGACATGGCGAGCGCGGCACGACCATATTCCAACTACACCGTGATAGGGGCCGGCAAGACAGGTATCGATGCTTGTCTCTGGTTGCTGGCTAACGGCATCGACCCGGACAGCATTACTTGGATTATGCCTCGGGACTCGTTCCTCTTTGATCGCACTGGCCTTCAACCGGGAGACCAGTTTGCCGAAAACTTTCGCGCCGGTCAGAAGGCCTTTATCGATTCTGTCATGGCTGCTTCATCGGTCGACGACCTACTGAGGCGTCTCGTGGCCTGCCAGCAACTACTTCAGCTAGACGACAGCGTCTGGCCTACCATGTTTCGCTGCGCCACAGTCTCGCTACCCGAGTTCGAACAGCTGAAGAAAATCAAGAACATCATCCGTCAGGGCCATGTTATTCGGATCAGCCGGAATGAAGTGCTGCTTCGATGCAGGTGGATCAGAGGGAGTGTAGAACAAGCCACGCAATGTGACTTTGTCCCCGGTCTGAAACGAGACTGATTCTACATTCATGATGGAAGTTGAGATGGTAATTTGCCTAGTCCACAATGAAAACAAGAAGCTGGACCACAAGTGATGTTGTCCGTGATGGGGTTCAAAGACTCTATTGATGTCTTTCAATATCGTTGTGAGTTGTAATCAACTCCGGCTATTTTGTGATCTACCCAAGTAGATTTGGCGGTGAAATGCTGCCAATATGTATTCAAATGTTGGGTACAAGGCAGTTGGGCCATTCTTATATCAACAAGCAGAAATAGGGTTGTGATTGAAGTATGTTGCTTGCTGATCAGACAGACAAAGTCAGTTCATTGTTTACGCCAAATGCTAGATACTCAACAAACGGACAAAGCCCTGTTTGCAGATGCACAATTCGTGCCAATGCTGTGAAACCCAGGTGACATCTCAGGTGGTGGCTATTAGCATGATTATTAATCACTCCGACCTGTGTCCAAACAAAGTTTACTGCCCAAACAAGCTCCACAAAGATTATTAAACACTTGTACTCTGTGTGAACGTTAATAAATAATAACCAGCTGAACCCCACGGGAGAGCTTAAAAGCATAAGAGTTTAGGACATTAAAAAGTCCTCTCTTACTTTTGTCTTAGCTGCTAGTCATTTGTTTCTCACCAGATATTCATCCAACAACATGGGCTCCAGCTTCACGTTGATCTATATGTTGCACCGGCTATCCCGGCCAAACGGGTTATCCCGAGACTCAAGTCTGTCTGGTCACCAATCAGCTGTGTTCTTGTCCATGGGCCCAACTCCGCTGCACTCATTGATACTCCAATTACTGTCGAGCAAGGCGAGGCCATATCGAAATGGATCGCCGAGACCATTCCGGGGAAGAAACTGGAGTACAT